>BHFT01017741.1:91415-120669 GCA_004320025.1 Laticauda laticaudata | reverse complement strand
TTATTTTCAGCTTAAATGCCTATTGATGTCAAAGTGGATTTTTTTTCAATTTCTTGCTTAAGTCTCTTAGCTGTCAGAAAGGGAAGAAAAATAAATCAAATCCTTTTCCCATCCCTTTCTCCTTCGCTGCTTCAAAATCTGTTCGCTGCTTCAAAATCAGTACAAAATCTGAACAATGTTATTTTTTTATAGTTTAAATTCCAGAGTACCTTACATTGTTGCTTTTGCAGTTTAATCCGGTCAACCAAAACTTTCTCTTTTTACCTTCCTCCTGCACATTCTTTTCCGGTCAAGTTCTTCTTTGAGGTGGCCATTTCTGACCACTGCTGCAACCGCCTTCAGGAAAAGGAGTAATGGCCAGCTGAGGAGGAGAGATGCGGCTCTCCTCAACCCTGCTGGCAGTCTCCCCCTCTTCACCACCTCTACAGGGTGGCTTAGCCCCCATACCAGCTGGCTTGGGGCACTCCAGCAGTGAGCACGGATCGAAACCATGCACGATTACGGTTTCGGTCTGTCAGCGAAGAAACTCAAACCAGAAGTCTCCATGGTGTGGTCTTCTTTCTTAGTGCTCTTCCATTGCAAAGGGAGACAACTTGTGCTTGGGTTCCCTTTCTTTTTAGTCTTGTTCTTAGATCATGTTTCTCAAAGCCATCTGCATCAAGCTTTTGCCTAATCATATTTTTTGTTGTTGTTGTTGTCTCTCTTTGTGAAGGGCATCCATCTCAAGGGGAAGCCATGGGTTATACCATGGAGATGTTTGTTATTTTTGTACTGGCTCCCGTTATGGTGCTGATCGTATTTTCGGTGGCAGCGGTGCTAATCATCAGAAAGATTCGGCAGCGCCATATGGAAAGGCTGAATTCAAGGGACGCAGAATATGGCACAATTGAAGGGCTCATAGCCTCAAACGTTGGCGACAATACATTGGCAGTAAGTAATCCTTGTCTTGTGATCTGTTACTAAGCATCAAATAACACTCCGTGTTTTTCTTTCTAATCAGATTGGCTGAAATGTGATGTGTAAAATATGGTGCATTCATAGTCCCCTTCCATGCTGCCTGTACAAAACAGTGCCAGAACCAAACCTGTCAAGGTATGGCATGTAGGAAGATTTGGGGAAAACTGAGACACACTTAGATGGAGGCATCATTAAGTGGTTCTTGCTGAAGCCTAACTTCAAGGGCTATTCCAAGGGCTATATTGGCACTGTCCTGAATGACTTAGAAGAAAAACAAGTTCCTACTTATTAACCCAGTTTTCCAGTATACCCACTCTTCCTTCAGTGAGAATCTCAGTTAGCAACCATTTGTAAATACCATGGGAATAAAATATTCATTTTCTGACCAATGTGCACATATTACAGCCAAAATTTGTACACCTTTACAGCATACACCCATAGTGTAGCTGTATGAGAAAACTTCATCTGAATGAGACAGCAGCAAGCAATAATCTTCAGTCTCTCTTTCTCTCTCTCTTTCTCTCTTTCTCTCTCTCTCTCTCTCTCTCTCTCTCACACACACACACACACACACACACACACACACACACACACACTAAATAAGGAGTGAACATACAGTTAAAAAACTGCAGTTGAGAAGTAATACAGCTTTCATGGATTGGGATCATACAATTCCCTAAACCTGAGTTAATGGTATACTATGTTTTAAAATAAATAGATAAAATCATAGTGCAGTTATAGTTCATATAGGATGCAGAGGCAAAGTTTCAGTTTCCAAAGCACAGAAAGCCACAAACTGTCAAATCTAATTGAGCCTAGCTGTTGCATTGGCCCAAACCCAGCTTGCGTTTGGGATTTCAGCAAGGACTCTATCATGAAGTGACGACGATGATGGTGGTGGAAGTGTCATTAGGACTGATAGATGGACTATGAAAACAATGTCATCCTTTTTAAAAAAAATCCCTTGGAGCTCCATCTAGGAATTGGGAAGAATCATCTAGGGAAGTAAAGCTGTTATTGTTGGTGCAGCCTTGGTACAACCTGGAGTGCAATTGAAAAGCACTTAGGTTTTTGCATGCTCATATTAGATATAGGGCCTCTGTCTTTTTGAACTATTGAACCCTGTGTATTGCCTGTGGGAACGACACCTGTGACATGCCAGGTAGAGTTTGGTCTGCAGGAAGATTTTTGTTTTATTGGGGTGGGGAGGAGTAAAAATGCCTGGAACTATTTACATAACTCCTTGGAAAGCCTCCAATATGTTACTTAAAAGCATACTTAAAGCCGGGGCCACTTGGACACAAGAGTGGGTGAAACTAATGTTGCATGTTTGGTTATAAACTGTAAAAGAAAGCTTTCTAGATCTCAGTGAAATGCCTTTCTTGGATTCTGTCTGAAAGTTTCTTCTGTTTCAAGTGGTGAACAGTCTGTTCCAAATCTCCAGATTATGTCAGTCCCAACTATAATCAGAACGGCAGGCATTGGTATTTGACAATAGCTGAAAACCTTCAGGGTGCTCATCCTGGTATAGGATAATGAAGGATAGATCCATTGCAACTGTTATTTTGTTATATTCTTGAGAACTGTGTTGGTTTTTTGGCTACTGAAAGGAATTGTGGATGAAGGAAAATTGGACTGTCTGTGATGGAGCCCCATGTATCTTACTTCCAGATGAACGAGCTATACTTGACATGAAAGGCTTAGTGTAGAGAAAGATCATCACTGATATTCACCAATGACTGGAAACCTCTTATGGACTATTTGTGACTTTGTGATTTATATTTCTGATGATTAGAAAGAATAGGTTATATAGAAAGAAGAGAATTATAATGAGAGCCTGGTTTAATTAGGAATGTATGTGTAATTGCTGACTGGGATATTGGAACCCATATTTCTCTCTCTCTCTCTCTCTCTCCCTCCCTCCCTCCCTCCCTCCCTCCATCTATGAGAGGGTGGGGGAGGGAGTGTGTGTGTTTTGGTATTTTTAATTTCTTCTTTTTCCATCTTTTTTTCTTTTTTTTTTTCAGCTTGTTTTATTTTTTCGTTCTTTGAGTATATTTTTTATTATTTACTTAAAATCTATTAATGAAATTATTTTTTAAAATGAAAGGCCATCAATGATATCATGTGGGAAGGAAAAATGCTTCTTATAACGATCAACTTCCCACATCAGACTTAGCCATAGTGGGGAAGGTTTAATTATGTACAATGTATTGGGCAAATTTCAGTTATTCTGGGTTGCATATAATGTGTAATGATTTCAGGTGAATATGCATGTATATATTATGTTTTACATCCTATTGTCAATCCGTGAAGCGCCTTACAGAATGCAAGGAGGCAATTCCTTAATCTGAGATTTTGCAGGATAAAATACATCACAGCATAATTAAACAAATAGGAGGGTAAAAGATTAACAGGAAAACAATATATGTCTGTTTTAGTAACTGAGGGATTGGCTCCCATTAACAGGTTTATAGTGTTTTAGTGTGCAAATAATTGCAGTGAATTCAAATGAGTTTCTCCTGACTTTATGAATTCCCCAGTGGGAATTTGTTATATATATTGTCATATCCGTATAACTATACTTACAAGGTGTTGCAAGTGGCGCAGAATAGCTCTGGATAATAAGATGGATGGTATACAGATTTGACAAACAAATAAAGTAATTGTAGCATCACAAATCTTTACAATATCTCTAAAGGGTGGGAAGTAGCTTGATGTCTAGCAGTGGGTCTAGAACCTCAAGAGTTTGTGAACTTCATGGAAGGAATACAGAGACCTTTAACAATAATGCTTTTTACCACAGGTTTTTTTTTTTTATCCTGCAGAGGCAGCTTTCCTCTTGTAGCAACTTTATGTGATCATAGTTGGCTGTTATAAGCAGCAAACAGGTCGTGTTTCCATAGTTACTGTAGTAGCTACATAGTATTTCAGAAGTGTCCTTAAGGGAATAGATTGCACAGTGTACACAGTCACATTTCTGTGGGGCAGGGTATATTCTGTTTAATGAAGACAAGGGAGCCACAAGGACTGTCTAGGGAAAAAGGCTCGCTCTGGGAACTGAATGTTTGATTTCTCCCTATTCCCAGCAGATTCCTGCTCCAGCATGTTTCTCTTTTCCACATCATAGCTAATTCAACTGATATCCTTCCTTCCTGAGAAGGCGGGGAAAAAAGCATACATGCAGCACCTAGTATAGGTGAAGGAGAAGCATGGCTGAAAGAAAATCTCTGCAAAATCTATTATTCTGGGAATGGAACAATCTAGAGAGTTCTGGAATGTTCCATGTGACCTTGATGAATCTGGCCAACAGTCCATTTTGAGGATTTCCAGAAGTTTGTCCCTTGAAATAGAAACTTTTAAACAGTATTCCATTTTCAGAGAAAGGATGAACTCTATAAATGCTTTTGATTGTGAAGCTTCCAGAAAATGGCCAAGTGACTCCACAACAAACTGGCACGTCTAGAACAGGCTTTGAACATAGTCTGTATCTCTCCACATACAATTTGTGAAGAGGAATTCTGCTTGAGAAATTTTGGAGGCAATAATGTGGCCCAAGTAATATGGACAGGGAAATTGTCGCAATCCTCAACTTATGACCACAGTTGAGACCAGAATTTCCATTGTCCAAGATCACAAAATGCAACCACATGCCCCCGTCCCCCTCATAAATGTCACAGTGGCGCAGTGGTTCGAATGCAGTACTGCAGCTAACTCTGCTGACTGCCAGCTGCCAGCAGTTTGGCAGTTTGAGTCTCACCAGGCTCCAGGTTGACTCAGCTCTCTATCCTTCTGAGGTCAGTAAAATGAAGACCCAGATTGTTGGAGGCAATATACTGCAAACTGCTTAGAGAAGTTGGAAATCACGGTGAAGCGGTATATAAGTCTATGTGCTATTGCTGTAAATACATGCCAGTTGCCAAGCATCCAAATTTTGATCAATGCCGTTGTAACTTCGAACAGTCACTAAACAGGACGGTTTGCTATGATTGAAGCAAATGAGCCTTGGCAAAAATTCTCTGGATTTCCTTGCTTGGGTTTATTTGGCAGCTGATTGTTGGCGTTAGCTACCCGCTGCTTTTAGTTCAGAGAATGTATGATTTTGAATAAAAGAAAGATTTCTATAAAATTTAAGTGGCCTGATTTAAGTTTTTGAGTTCAAGCCCAAGGCAGCTAAAGCAAATTCTGAGAATCTTGGGCAAGGTTTGGTCTCACTCCATGAAACAAAGCCAAATAGGCAGTGTTGTGGAGTGGCGGAATGACTGAGGCGAACATGGAGTAACTTCAGCTGTTAGCTTTATTATAACAACAAAGGGTTGCCGCGACTGCCGCGCTAACAGGGCAGCCACCTGGCGGGCAACAGCTGATGCTGTTTGACAGCTCCCTTATTTTTGTCAGCTGTCAACGGCACCAGCCAACAGAAACGGTCCGTGTTCCCGCTGGAAACACGGACCAGAGTGAAGACTTCAGCTCAGTCTTTTCCGAGCGCAACACATAGGATGGCTAAAGAAACACTATTAATGTTATCATTCTTCCAAGATCTTACGTTTGCATACGTTATATCCTCAAAACTCTCCTGAATAGAGCATGGGCAGAAAGATATCGACTGATCCAAATCACCCAGATAGTTTCAGCAATGGAGAATGGAGTTACCCCTTTAGGCCAGTATACTGATTTCTCATCTAGCTTTAGACCATCTTAATATAATATAGATTAATTTGGTGAGATACTCAAGTTTGTTGTGTTCCAGTTAAGAGAGTTTTGATTAGGGTTTAGATTAATATTGGCCCATTTCTCCCCAAGATTGAGAGCTTGTTTTGAGAGTTACAGTGCGTACTTAACTCCAGTTTGGAGAATGTTTTTGTATACTCCTTGATCCTGTGCCATTCTTTGTAACAGAGGAAGACTTTTTCCCCCTTCCTGCTTTGCTTTCAAATAAATTGCTTTGCTGCCACCTTGTGGCTATGTCAATATGACTTAAACTAAGACATGGTTTATACTGTATTTGACGTAAGGTTGAGTCAATACTTTCTCCAGTTCGGACCTGACGGTTTTTTTAAAAGGAACACTTTTTGTGAAAATGCTAAACTTAAAAATGTTTTCTGAGCTATCACATTTAAGTCATCTGAGATTTTTTTAAAACAGCTTTTTGTATATAGTACATTAATAGTTTGGCTTTGCTAGCTTTAAACCAATCTAATGAAAAGAATAAAATCCAGGAATAACATTCCTTTCAGGGCTCCCATATGGATATTTTTAAGGGAAAAAAATCACTGGGCAAGACACAATATTCATTGAAATTCATTGCATCTCTTCTATCTGGCAGACCTCCTAAATCGAAACCTGACAACTTGGTGGTTATTAAAGCAAGCCTCCTTTTATATGTCTTGAATGAATGGGAATGTATTATTGTACATGCTTAAGGATTTAGCAGGATTGTTCTTTGGACTGTTTGAGATGAGAGTCTTAATTTATTTCCTAGCAAAGGATAATTGCATAAAACACATTTAGATTGGTATGAAGAGTTGTGCACAACCTTGGAATACAAAATACAAAATAAGAAAATACTGTCCAAAGGCACAGCAAAATACCTAGCGGCGTTGGGGGAAGAAAAAAAAGCACAAGATGTAGAAAGTGAAGTAGCACAATAATTGGAAGTGGATGGGCATTGAGTTAAATGAGAATATTTGGCAGGTTGGTTTTACCCTGTTGAATAAAATGGCAATCTCGACAAAACATTTGAAGGCCTTGCATAACTTGTTTTTGAGACATTTAAAACATGAAAAATTTAATAACATATTTATGCTGAAGATGCGTGGGTTCAAGGGCAGACAATTTTCATCTGTGGTGGGTGTGAAAAAAATGGAAGCATATTGAAAGGAGGCGGTTGATATGAAAAGATTCACTACGTGCTCTGTCTCCATAGTACCTAAAATTGCTTATTGGGTATATCAATGATACAGCAACAAAAGAAATATTCCAGAAATAATGTCTATTGATAAAGAATGTCTTCTTTATCAATCAACATTTACCATTAAAGATTTAGATGAACAGAAGGTGGCCTTTCACTAACTTTGATAAATGAATTCATAGCAATACTTTGATGTCATTTAATTTTACTTTATATATAGTATGAAATATTTTAATTTTAAAGCTGTTCCAGTTTTGTAAGTTTAGGGAGGTAGGTAGGTAGGAAGATGGACGGACAGAGAGGTAGAACTGTCTTCTTGAAAAGCCGCAGCCTCTTAATGTCTTCTGGAAATGTGAGGACCTCCACTGAATCTTCACAAGAATTCTTAGACCATAAAAAGTATTGTTGGTTGCTTCCAGCAATTTTCGAAGCATGTTTATGCAGGAGATGAGCAGGCTGCAATGCTTTGCTTTTATAGTATTGTTTTGTTAATGATTCTTAGCATATATATTATATTCAAATCCCTATTAAATAGTAATATGACACAGCAACATTACAGTATTTATATTTTGACATGACTACGCCGAGAGTAACTTGTGTATGTGAAGCATATCTCCATAGAATTATATTTTTATATTTTATATTATATTAAATAGGAAGGGTTTTCAGAATTCAGTAATGCTTTGCATTTGAAATCTGAATAAACAATTGGAAAGAGTTCTATTTCATTATCATCTATATCTAGCATCTGTGAAAAGCAACTGTGATTCTATTTGGCAGATTTCCAATAAAATATAATAAGTTTGTAATTTTCTATGATTGCACAGGAATATAGTTTGCAGTTTGGAAATTTTTTGGAAATCTCAAACTTTCCTTTCATTTAAGAAAGATCATCATTTTCAAAGAAAAATTGGCAGTGGATTCAAATTTAGTAAGTGGGAAATGAAAACTGTATATTTCAATCAGAGAAGTAATATAGTGAAAGTTTAGTTACAGCTGTGATGAATTACAAAGCTAGCAAGAACATCTATTAGATCAGTAACTCAAGTAGATACTGAAAAATAATTAGACAAACTTGTCACCTGGGTACTAAGGCTTACAAGTTCTATAGAATTTATTTCCCAGTAAACCTGTATAAGATTGCAGTGTTTATATAGTACTAAAACTTTCATCATGATCTTTAATTGGGCAAAATGGTGCATCATAGGGCAGCAATTTTTGAATCAGGGTACCCCCAATGGGCTAACTTACAGAATGTGTTCAAAATCAAGGACTCTGAGGGAATGAAATTTGGTGAAATTGTAGCTGCTTCAGTGTTACAGTGTTAGGATCACATGATCTTCAATTTCAATATTCTGTAACAATTTCCCAGCCAATCTTGCAATCCCTTGCTCACCCCCACCCCCACCCCACAGTAGTCACTTACCTGTCTGCTGGCAAGGGAAGGGAAGGGAAAGAGAGGAACAGGGAAAAAGGAACTTCCCTGCAGCCTTCCTGGCCCATTCCACACATGACCTGTGCCAAACTCTTGTACCTTCCCTGATTTGTGCTGCTCCCCCCCTCCCATGCCTTCCCTGACTCATTAGAGCATTTGATGCTCCCCAAAAGACCCTTCCTGATCCATGCTGCCCGTCTGCACATCTTCCCTGATCCATACAGCAACTCTTGCTCACCCTCATGCATCCTTCCAGACCCTGCTAACTTGCCCACTGACTTTCTCCCTGCAAGCTTCCCATAAGCAAAGTAAATGGGGAAGCTGGCACTCAAGGCAAGGAGGGAGGGAGGAAGGAAGAAAGCAAGCAAGCTTCTGATGTTTCCTGCTAGCTTCTCACGAAACTCATTGGGGAAGCCAGTTGGAAATTGTTCCCACTGTCACTGCGTTTTTGTCGACCACCTGTGGTCATTTTGCTTCTGTGGAATGGAAATATCTCTGAAAAGATGACCCAATGGATGATGGGTGTCCATCCTAGTGCTAAATGCTCTTAACTAGTCATATTATTTTCATATCTGTCCAATAAAAAAAGGTTCCCTGGAAAGACAGAATGGCACGAATGCTTGCTTCTGTTGCAATGAAACCCCTAATAATGTTTGTTATTTCTACACAGGACCTGTTGGACCATTCCTGTACCTCTGGGAGCGGCTCAGGGCTGCCTTTCCTGGTACAAAGAACAGTGGCTCGGCAGATTACCCTGTTGGAGTGTGTAGGTTAGTCATCATTTGATTTGTTCATCAAGAATAGCTCTATGAGCAATGGGATTGTTAAAGCAGTCATCTCAGAGTCCAGATTATTCCAGACTCCCTTCTTTTAGCTTAAGGAAGATTGTGCTAGATGAATATAGGTGGATCACTTTTTTTCAAATGGAGTGGATCCAAATGGTGGACTTCCTCCATTTTAAGTTGCTTCATAAGTCTACCGAGAAAAAAAAATGGAACATTTTTTTTCTTCTCTGCTTTTTCTGAATGTGAAGTGTTGGGAATTAAGTCTTTAAAAAAAACCTGGCAAGATTCAGCCTTAAGGGGGAAAAGTGACAGAAAGGAATCTATTACTGAATATTGCTTTTCTCTACTGCTATGTATTTTAATTTTTGTATTTAGGATTCCATTTGTTATTGCTTGCTGCCCAGAGCCACTTGTTGAGATGGACATCTTTACAAATTGATTAAAATAAATAGAGACAGCCACCTGGGTTAAGAACGAGATCCATTTACATAAAATTTGTATGTAAGTCAGGTACATTGTAAAAAACAAAAGCAATTAAAACAATACAAAACAAATATATACAGTATGGTCACTGAATAAAACTATGACCATGAGGGTTGATATAGCCAAGAAACGGAACCTGTAACACACTTGGGCCTCCATGACTGGGTACATAACCAAGTCATCAGGAATTTATGAAGGGCCAGCAGGCTTGGAATCATCCTGAGGACAGGGAGTACAGCAGAGAAGGCCCATTTCCTGACCCCAACCAGCCCACTCCTTGGCTGAGAGGATCTGTAAAATGTCCATCCTGCTGGACCCAATTGGGCAGGTAGAAATGACTTGGAGAACACAGTCCACAGTCCCTTAGGTAAACTATGTGCCAAGCCATGAAAGGCTATGAATTGCACCCAGAAACACACTGGCAGCCAATGCAGTTCACGTAGCAGTGGTGTTACATGTTTCAAATATCTGACAGCTCTTACTTAACCCGTGCAGCTGCTTTCTGCACCAGGTCTACTCACCTAATGCTCTTATGGGCAGCCCCATAAGATGTTCGGTGAGTAGACATTGTTGTCAGCATTCTTCCTCCTTTCTGCATTCTTCCCAGTGCAATTAAGATTATTTCTGCCACCCTCCCAAGAATGAAAGGAGTTTTCAGTGCTTAAATCGCAGGAGTAGCATGGATGCCATTCCCGTGGGTTTTCCAAATGGCAGCTCTCATGGGATCCACTCAGAGGTCATCCAGTTTCCTCTATCAGTAATGTTTTCACTTTTTTCAGTTTTTGGTGGGTTGTTGCTGAATATAATGAACAATACTAAGCCTTGGCAATTAACTAGGGACACTTTCCGTTTTAAAAGGACAAGTCATAAAGAAGACTTTTAAAAAATGTTCTTTATGATTTAACCAGTTGAATAGGTATAGCATCAGGAATTGATGGTTCTTATGTGATCTTAGCTAGCTTTTTAAATGTACGCAGTGCACACAGCTATATAAAAAAATATTAGGAAACCTGGCAGCTCCGTACAGGCTTGGAACTTGGCCTTTTCCTAAGATAGACGGCATCTGTTTATAGAGACTAAATGGTTAGCCTGTATTACGTTGCTATTTTTGGATAGGAAGTCTCGTCTGGGTATTAGGAATTCCTCATAGCGTGTCACGTGTCTCTTTTCCTTGAAACACATGTGTTGTTGAGGAACATGTGCCAGATATGAAGAAATGGGAGACTCCAATCAGATGTATGTTTCTGAGAAACAGAGCAGGTGGCACTGCACTGAATTAAACTTGTATAGGTTGACCAGGAACACACCGTGTCGGGGGTCTCCAACCTTGGCCCCTTTAAGACTTGTGGACTTCAACTCCCAGAATTCCCCAGCCAGTGTATGCTGAGAGTTGAAGTCCACAAGTCTTAAAGGGGCCAAGGTTGGAGACCCCTGCTCTGTGTCAATTTCTAATTCAAGACATATTTGGTTCCCTCTGGGGAGCAGAAGGGAATAAGTATCATTCTTTTGTATAATCTTTTCTTTTAAGAAGCAGTCAGAATCTCCAGGTAACTTCATTGGGCAAGGCAGATTATACAGGGAGCCCTAACGGCCACAATGGAGCCCAAACTTTCCGCTGCTAAGTGACAAAATGTGTTAAGGGAGTTTTGCCCCATTTGATGGTTTCCTTGCCCCACTTGTGAAGTGAATCACTGCCGTTGTTAAGTTTGCAATGCGGTTGTTAAGTGAATCGGGTTCCCCGTTTGAACTTTGCTTGTCAGAAGAGGGGATCAGTGTGACACAAGGACACTATATCCGTCATAAATGTGAGCCAGTTGTCGAACCTCGAGTGTAATTCCTGTGACCATGGAATGCTGCAACAGCCGTAAGTGTGAAAAATGCCATAAGTCACTCTTTCTATGCCATTGTAATTTTGAATGGTCACTAAGTGAACTTTGTAAGCAAGGACGACCTGTAATTTGGCAGTTTGGTGGGGAATATTTGCTTTGCACCAATCTAAAGTATGTTGGAATAGGAGTTGGAGAACCCTGGAAGTAATTGTCCATGATTAATGCCTGGAGTTTAATCACATACTATATAAGTGCCAAACCCCTACGAGAATAAGAATAGAATACAGTACAATACAGTACAATACAGTACAGTACAGTACAGTACAGTACAGTACAGTACAATACAGTACAATACAACAGAACAGAATTCTTTATTGGCCAAGTGTGATTGGACACACAAGGAATTTGTCTTGGTGCAAATGCTCTCAGTGTACATAAAAGAAAAGATACATTGTCAAGAGTTAAGAATCATAAGGTACAAGACTTAATAATAGTCATAGGGTATAATAGGCAATCAAATCATACTAGGAAACAGTCAATAAAAATTGTTAGGATACAAATGACAAAGTCATACAGTCACAAGTGGGAGGGGATGGGTGATAAGGAGTGATGAGAAGATTAACAGTAATAGTAATACAGACTTTGTAAATAGTTGGACAGTGTTGAGGGAATTATTTGCTTAGCAGAATGATGGCATTCGGGGGAAAAACTCCTTGTACCTAGTTGTTCTGGTGTGCAGTGCTCTATAGCAGTGATTCCCAAAGTGGGTGGTACCGCCCCCTGGGGGAGCGGTGGGATGCCTTAGGAGGGCACTAAGAGGCAAGGGGGCTGGCAGGGAGGTACATGCCACCGCTTCTGCATTGGAGGCGCTGGCTCTGGAACAGTGCTAGTCAATGGGTGAAACTGCAGGGCCAGCCGGTGCCTCAAACGCCCCCCTGCCGTCTCTTAGCCCCCCTCTGCCGGCCCCTTTGGGGATGCTAAGAGGCGGCGGGGGTGTTCGAGGAGCTGGCCCTGCATTTCACCCATTGACTGTAGTCATGCTCCAGAACTGGTGCCTCGAATGCGGCAGCACGTTGGGAAAAGCTGCTGCCACTGCTTTCCCAAAGTGCCGCCACTGTCGCATTCTGTCTGTCCATCCATTCATCCATCCATCCAAAAGTTCTGTCTGTTTGCATGTATTGGTTTGCCAGCCACCTGGCCATGTCCACCCAGTGACATGACCAGCAAGCCACGCCCACCCAGTCATGTGACCAGTAAACCACACCCTCAAATTAGGCCACACCCAGAGAAATTTGAATCCCAACCCTGGGTGGGGGGCACCGAGGATGAGTTTATAGCATCAAGGGGGCAGTGGAGCCAAAAAGTTTGGGAACCACTGCTCTGTAGCGCCATTTTGAGGGAAGGAGTTGAAACAGTTTATGTCCGGGATGTAAGGGGTCTGTAAATATTTTCACAGCCCTCTTTTTGACTCGTGCAGTATCCAGATCCTCAGTTGAAGGCAGGTGGGTAGTAATTATTTGTTCTGCAGTCCTAATTACTCTCTGGAGTCTGTGTCTGTCCTGTTGGGTTGCAGAGCCAAACCAGACAGTTATAGAGGTGCAGATGATAGACTCAATAATTCCTCTGTAGAACTTTATCAGCAGCTCCTTGGGCAGTTTGAGCTTTCTGAGTTGGCGCAGAAAAAACATTCTTGTAAGTCACTTACAGCGAACTTCGTTCCACAGGTTTTAGAAGCAAAAAGTTGAGGCAGAATTAAGTCAAGCTGTTTGACAATATCACAATGTTTCTCATGTCCCAGATAGTCCTCGACTTACGACAGTTCATTTAGTGACCGTTCAAAGTTACGATGGCACTGAAAAGAGTGACTTATGACCATTTTTCACACTTACGACCATTGCAGCATCCCCATGGTCATGTGATCCAAATTCAGATGCTTGGCTTGGCATCTGACTCATACTTATGACCAGTTACTGGGTCCCAGGATCATGTGATCCCCTTTTGCAACCTTCTGACAAGCCAAATCTATGGGGAGAGCCAGATTCACTTAACAATGCTGTTATTATTTAACCGTGCGAAGAAATGTTTGCAAAATGGGGCAAAACTCACTTTACGACTGCCTCACTTAGCAATAGCAATGGCACTCACTTATATACCACTTTATAGTGCTTTACAGCCCTCTCCAAGCAGTTTACAGAGTCAGCATGCTGCCCCTCCCCAACAGTCTGGGTCCACATTTTACCCACCTCGGAAGGAAGGAGGCTGAGTCAACCTTGAGCCTGGTGAGATTCAATCTGCCAAATTGCAGGCAGACAGCAGAAGTAGCTTGCAATACTGCACTCTAACCACTGCGCCACCGAGGCCACCTAAACTGTGGGCTCAGTTGTAGTTGTAAGTCAAAGACTGCTTGTGTTTGCTTGTTAAATAGAAGAGAATGGTAGTTCAGTTGAAATTAGTCATGTGAGAGCTTATCTGGAATGGGATGCTGCTACCTCCGGAGTTAGAATAGCCCAGCTTCAGGCTTGAACCTTATTCCTATAAGCCAGCAGGATTCAGACTGTGAGTAACAAGCATTGTGTTGTTGCTGTGAGTATTGTGAGCCCACTTGAGGAGGGCTGCAGATTGCGTACACAAAGTCAGAATGCCTTTCCACTCTGATTAGGTAAGCCAACTGTGAAGTTTGGGTTTTCTATATTGCTGCTGTGAAGGATAATAATAATAATAATAATAATAATAATAATAATAATAATAATAATAATAATAATAATAATAATAATAATAATAATAATAATAGAAATGAAAGTGGCTATCTCAAAAATTCAATCCATATTCCAGACCTTTCCCATTAGGACAGACTTTTCCCATTTATTTTCAGTCAAAAGACTTCCTTTTGTAAACTGGCAAAGTTTTTTCATGATCATTGATGTCAAATATGCTGACTCTGTAAATCGCTTAGAGAGGGGCTATAAAGCACTGTGAAGCGGGATATAAGTCTTAAGTGCTGTTGTTATGGTTTATTTGATCTCTGGGTGAAAAGTTAACCACTAAAAGATGACTGGTTTGTTTCTGACTCAGTTCTAATATCATTGGTTTCACTCATGGGATAAGGTGCATACAAGTTTGCCCCTTTTTTTTAGAGGGTGTTAAGGTCCTTGCGAAGTTGAGAATCCTTGCCGTAAGGAGATGGTAGAGATTCAGATGTACCCTCCATCCAGCAGCGTAACCTTTGAAGGCTCATAAATATGGATGTTGAATACAATTTCTGGTTTGGGCGATAAGTCCAAAAAAACTTCTTTTCCTTTGATTAAAAAAAAAAATCTCTTTTGTTTATGCTTTCTAGGGAAAGGTCGATACGGAGAAGTCTGGCGAGGACAATGGCAAGGAGAGAACATTGCTGTCAAGATCTTTTCTTCCCGAGATGAAAAGTCCTGGTTCAGAGAAACAGAATTATACAATACCGTGTTGCTGAGGCATGAAAATATTTTAGGTGGGGAGAAGAATGCCATTGCTTGGGGGGGACTGATCGGAGGAGAGCTCTGTGGATGGACTGAGAGCCGAAATCTGCCGGGACCACCCAACTTATTGTTTTCCTTAGTCCTTCTTGAAGAAATAGAGAAATACATTTAATTGCTGGAATTAAAAAAAAAAAGGTTCAATGAGACCCAGTAATAGAGAATAACTTTTCGTTTAGAAGCAATTTATTCTTCAGCCTGATCCCCCCAGAAAGCAATTAAATCTGCCACTTTAGACGCATTGGTATAATTCTACAAATAAAAACAGAAAAGGTGACTTGCAATGGATAATGCAAATAAACTGGAGTATATAAAATGCCATAAAAATGCCAAGTAGACTTATCAACCGTGCTTGCTAGGTGGCATTCCAATAAAGGGTGGTGTTTCAAAGGCGCATCTTTTAAACCCAGATTAGAGGTCTGTGTTTTATCCTGTGCAGACATTTCCTTCCCTTTATTTAATACTTGGTATTTGGGCGATACAGTAGAATGTCTCCTCCTAACCATTGGAGATGAGTGGATGGATGAAAAATCAGAATTTAATCATAGGCCAGCTGGTCTGTTGAATTGATTCCGTTTTTGGTACCACCTCAGTTCAGACCTGATCCTTCTAGGCTTTCTGTCTGCAGTTGTCTTTTGGCATTCTTTGGTAGTGATGTGTCATGTGAAGCCATGCACAACCCTCTGCAGGGTTTAACTTTAGTCCAACGAGTGCCAGGGCACACATCTTAGCCTTGGAACAATACGGTAGATTTGCAGTGGTACATTGCTGGGGGCAGCAGAGATAATATAGACTTTATGTTGCTGGGTACATGTGATACATGTGTTGGGATCTATTTGCATAGAATATAGTATATATTGAAGTGCTTTATGTACAGTTGTTCCCATATTTCAGTGTGGTGGTGGCTAAAGCTAATCTATATTTACTTCAAGAGCCACTTGGTCAAGTTGGGGGGAAGCATTCAAGTGCTTTTCTGTTATCTGAGTCCTTCAGTACATCTGGTAGAATTAAATGTGCCTGTTATTTTCCCACATTTGTTTTTAATGTAACATTCTTTTTAGTGAAGAAATGTAACTTGTGGAACTGCTGCTAGAGCTTCCATTGTCAATACGGGAAGATACTTCATCAAAGCTATTTCCCCCCAAATTTTAAATCCAGTTCAATATTTTATTCTTCTAGTCTTACCTTCTCTCATTTCTGGGAAATGCTTCAGCTGTGTTTCCAACTGAGCACTTAAGCAAATGTAAGAGTTGTCTGAGTTGGATAGTCTATATGTATGTTTTGGTGCAGAGAACAGCTCCCCACACTAGTGGCAAGTTGTAGGTGCTAGGAAAATTTTTTTTTCTTGGGTTTCTGCCAGGGGAGATGAGCTCCAAGTTCTAGCATTTAAAGTAGGTTAATACATCATTTTGTAGATTTCAGATTCAATTCAGAAAAATTGCTTCAGAGCCCACAGGGGGACTTGGCTGTGAATTCATTGCTGCACAGGCCATCTTGGAAAGCAAAGCAGCTGCTTCAATGAGTCATAAGCATTAGGTTTATTCATACTGTTGCAATTTCCAAAGAACCTTTTCCCAAACTGATTCCAATGCACTGCACATCCCGATGATCATTTAACCCAGGAATTGTTCACTTGAAAAGAAGAGGAATTATACAGGTAGTCCTCAACTTATGACCACAATTGAGCCCAGAATTTGTGTTGCTAAATGAGACATTTGTTAAGTGAGTTTTGCCCCATTGTACAACTTTTCTTCCCACAGTTGTTAAGTGAATCATTGCCATTGTTAGTAACCTGATTGTTAAGTGAATCTGACTTCTCCATTGACTTGGCTGATCAGAAGGTCGCAAAAATTGATCCCATGACCCTGGGACATTGCAACCGTCATAAATATGAACCAGTTGCCAGGCACCCAAATTTTGATCATGACCATGGGGACGCTACAATGGTTATGAATGTGAAAAATGGTCATAAGTCACTTTGTTCAGTACTGTTGTAACTTTGAACAGTCACTAAATCAACTGTTATAAAGACTACCTGTACTGATGAAAAGAGCAAAAAATAGTAATATTTTGAGCATTTTCAGCCCTAACTAGTGGAGAACAATACCTTTTTTGAAGTCTGTGCAGGGAGTCATAGAATTTGCCTTTTGTGCTTAGAACAGCCTGCATTCTGTTCTCATTGGTTTTAGGGATAATGGGGAATGTTGCAGTTTGGGAAGTTTAGTTCAAGGTTCAACAACCTGGTGTTTTGGAGATGTTTTGGAACTCTGTTCCTCATCATTGACCATATTGGGTTCATTTGATGGGAACTGAAATCCAACTCATTGGGGGGATCCATGGTTACTTACTCTTGGTTTCTATGATGATGACCATTATATGAAGAAGGAAATATCTGATAACTTGCCTTTCTTAGGAATGTTCCTGTCCCTTTCAGGTTTTATTGCTTCAGACATGACATCACGGAATTCCAGCACTCAGTTGTGGCTAATCACACATTATCATGAAATGGGTTCGCTCTACGACTACCTGCAGCTGACAACGTTGGACACTGTGAGCTGCTTACGAATAGTTTTGTCCATAGCTAGTGGCCTTGCTCATTTGCACAGTGAGATATTTGGGACCCAAGGAAAACCTGCCATTGCTCACCGGGACTTGAAGAGTAAAAACATCTTGGTTAAGAAAAATGGGCAGTGTTGCATTGCAGATCTAGGTAAGTAACTTCCTGTTTTCTTTTTCACATGGCCAGCATGAGTAATTTATCGCTGGGAGAGTACCTAGGTTGCCAAACTAAGAAACCAGCCAAAAATCATAAAAGAGCAAGAGCAAATGAAATAACAGATAGGTGCAATATGTAAATATAAATCACAGAGCTTTCTAGGCTTTAAAGAGGGTTAAAGTTTATCAAGGTGCTACGTGATTTCTGTAAGGAATGAGGTATATATAGAAGGGATGTCGTTCATGCTTTCCTTGGTGTTACTTGATAGCGAGCTAGGAAGATTCAGCATCCACTAGAGGGCACTTAGCACCCAAAAGTTTTGCTGCTCCTGGATGCATTTTGTGCTGTTTTCTGAATGTGGAAGTCTGTCACGAGATATTTCTTTCTCAATCTGATATCCTTCAAGTGTGTTGGACCTCAACCCCTTGAACTCCTTTCTAGCATTTTATATAGCAGTAATTAATTACAGTTGGAAGAGCCCTATGCTAGCTTCCTTGAGGCCTATAACAACTCAGCATGCAATGTTGAGCCAAGGTTAGGATTATTAAAACAGACTATTAAAACCGGCAAAGTTACAGACTCTCTTCCTTCCTCCTGATTATTGTAAGGTCATATTTTTGTGTCTTTTTATCATAGTAAAGTGTTGCATAAAGACCAGAAACTGTAGTTAACATTTATCATGAGTTAAAATTTATCATACCTGAAATCAATAGTGGCTGGAAATTTGCTTATTTCTACTGTTATCCTGCCCGCTTAACAGTTCCAAAAGTATGCAAATGCGAGTAGATTAATAGGTACCACTTTGGTGGGAAGCTAGTGTGCTTTTAGCGTATAGCCATGCTGGCCACTTGACCATGGAAAATGTCTTTGGACATTGCTGGCTCCCTCATCCAAGAAACAGAGATTAGCACTGTGCCCTAAAGTCAGACACTACTGACAGGAAAACCTTTATCTTTTTTTTTTTACTATGTTATTTAGAGTTTGAGCCATGTGGTAAATACTGCTTAATTTCAAAGGGAAAGTTTTGAAGCTTTTTATAACCAGTCGATAAGAGAAAGTGCAATGTATGAGCCCAAGGCTTGCTCAGATTTCTTTCCACAGTAGTGACTCTGGCTGAGTACTTGTGGGCTATTCAATTGCTGCTGCATTTGATGATCTCTTTCTGTTTTTCTATTGGAGTCTGCCTGAATGTTTTGAGATGATAAACACTCAATGTCCGCAGTATATGTGTCACAGCAAACTCAGCTAATGCCTTCAAGATTTTTTTTCCTTCCTAAAACTATTACAGATCTAACTTTAAAAAAAGAGACACTTACAATAACTTTTCTTTATAATTATAGGTCTGTCCGTCATGCATTCTCAAAGTACCAATCAGCTGGATGTTGGGAACAACCCCCGTGTAGGTACCAAGCGTTATATGGCCCCAGAAGTCTTAGATGAAACAATTCAGGTGGACTGCTTTGACTCCTACAAAAGAGTTGATATTTGGGCATTTGGACTGGTCCTCTGGGAAGTAGCCAGGCGCATGGTTAGCAATGGTAGGTAAATGTGAATTTAGTTCAGTCTACAGAGTTTAAATCCTTCATTTTGCTTTTCCACTTAAATTTCCTTTCATGTCCTGTTTGAGCAACCAGAATGACTTGTGTAAACAGCTATTTTATTGTTGATCGCCTCTATTATAAGAATGTCACCAGACTGTCTACCTTCCCTTGGGAAATGGCAGATATA
Organism: Laticauda laticaudata; assembly: GCA_004320025.1. NCBI lineage: Eukaryota > Metazoa > Chordata > Lepidosauria > Squamata > Elapidae > Laticauda > Laticauda laticaudata. The sequence continues at coordinate 101,316 of BHFT01017741.1, read as the reverse complement.
AACCTAAGGATTTGACCTCAGACATTTCCTCCCCTGCATAGACTCTTAAGTTGGAATTTACTCCCTCTATCAGGGGTCCTTCACATTTAGCTGGCTATCAAGATAAAATATGCTGAAAATGTATGCGCTACCAGATAGCCAGAAGAATGAAAGTTTAAAAAAATCAGCTAAAGCAGGGAAAGCAAAGGGGGAATGAAAGACAAATCTTTATATCTTTACACCTGAAAACTGAAGGAGTTGGAATAAGTAATTCCGGCAGCAACAAATTCTATGAAGCTCAAGGATTTCTCCTCCTTTCCACAATCCTGGAAAAAGCTCCCCTTGGAACAAATATTAAGATTTCACTAAGATGTCTTCTAGCTCTTACAGAACAGACAAATTCATACGGAAGCAAGAAATCTTCATTTCGAGTGCAAGGCTGTTCTGTGGAACTTTGGGGCTCTGTGAGAACTTCTTCCATGAGAGACTAGTTAAAAAATTGTTATTTAAATAACAACAGCAACAATAATTATTTGTTTATTGAGGAACTGTAGCAGATAAAGAGTGATCTAGAATGATGCCATAAATGTGCCTTATCAAGTGCACCTGGCTACAGAAAATAAATACATAAATTAATAAGTTGCTATTAGGTTTCTCAGCTGTGGCAGACCTTCTTAGACCAGGAAGTACTGAAGGTAATGTCTCTTATCCTTGTCATATCCTTGTTAGACTATCGCAATTTGCTCTGCAGGGGATTGTCCCCAAATATAACCCAGAAAACTGTAGCTGGTACAAAGGCAACTGCTTGCTTAGATTGCTTACATTGTGGGAACTATATTAGTTGCTGGGTGGCTTCTGGGCCCAACTCAAAGTGCTGATTACCTGCATAGACCTATGTGGCTTGCCTACTTGTTATATATCTGGGATGGCAAAATCTTCCTGCCCAATAAGGGCCAGCTGGGAGAAAATGCTATTGGTGTCCACATCCTGAAGGGAGCAAGATGGAGGATGGCCTTCTTTCTTTGGACTAGCTTTCCTTCTGAGGTCAAGATGACACGCCCTTCTATTGATGTTTAGAAAGACTGCAAAAAGATGGTCTTCTGAAAGGCCTTCAGAGAAGTAGCACCTAATTAGGCAACTCAAAGGTGCTTTTTCAAGAAACCACTGGACTTTCTGGTTTTTCTTTGAAGACGTTTCGCTTCTCATCCAAGAAGCTTCTTCAGCTTTGGACTGGATGGTCAGTCAGTCAGAGCTGAAGAAGCTTCTTGGATGAGAAGCGAAACGTCTTCAAAGAAAAACCAGAAAGTCCAGTTGCCTCTTGGGGGAAAAAAAGAAGCACCTTTGGGACAACCTGGATGATTGAAAATCTTCACAGACATCTAATTAGGCAACAGCAGAAGTAGCGTTTTGTGGGATATGAATTGATTATTTGGATTTTGTTTTTACTTTTCTGTAATTGTGAGCTGTTTAAAATAGGTGACAAATAAGCATAAATAAGTAAGTTGCTCACTGTTTTGCTTTTGAGCACAGAGAAGGTTGGCCAAGGGCTGCTAGCTTCTGCAAGTGTCTATTCTGTAAACAGGCACAAATTTAGCCCACTTGCTATAATTTATACTGTCCCTATAGTTGGTTTCACAAATGATCTTAAAAGTTGTTGTTTGTGATAAAGCGAGAATAAATTTGCTCACTAAATTTCTAGCAAAATCCAGAGGCTGTTTCTGATTGGACAACGGCTCTATTAAAGTCAATGGCTCTATTAAACATTTTAAGTAGTGTAAAGCAGGACACAGTTGAGAACCAGTTTATCATTTTTGGTGACACAAATACAGAACCACTCAGAGGTTTGCTCCTTTTGTGAGCTCTTCAGCTGTGCTGCGAAGGGACAACATTAGAGGCAAAAGATATCAGACCAGAATGATTAGTAACATGGGGTGGGTTGGAACATCTTAAATCAGGGGGAAAGATTAATAAAAGGTTTTTCACCTTTCTATTTAAGGAAGAAAGGTCACTGGCTGAAGGTGGGGTTAGAAATAACCTGGAAAATGGCATTTGTGTCCCTTTTCACTGCACATTAACATTACCCTGAATTTGATGAATTGTAAATTCAAAATAAGTTTTTTTCCCACAGTTCAGTGCAAAGTGTATCTGTGTTGGATTGCAGGATCAAGCTAAGGGAGGTTGATGTTAGCATCAGAAGTCTCCTATCTTTATTTATTACTTTATTTTATAAGTTGAAGGACAGTTCTCGTTAAAGTATTTTCTTTTTTTCTGGGGAAATGAAAAAAATTGGATCAAAGTTCATTGGGATAGTATTAAGGCAGAGTCGCTCAGAGGTTAATATTGCCCTTCTGTGGAATTCTTCAGTGCCTCTGGAATCGGCTGCAGTCCCCTGGGTGGGTTCATGAAATTTTTATTACATTAATTGTCTTCTTAATTTAAAAAAAAAATACATTGGAGTAAAAGCCAGACAATAGCTTCTTGTATTATAATATATTCACAAAAAGAGTAGTAGAAGCTTGTAACTAACTTCCAGGAGAGGTGCCGTAAGTCAGTCATAATTAACGGAATTTTAAATACGCTTGGGATAAATGCAAGTCTACCATCTGACAAAAATTAAACTTTAAATAAATAAGCTCAGAAAGAAAACAAAAAATTCAAAGGGCAGAATCAATGGACCACTGGCTTTTTTTTTTTTTGCCATCAGTTTTCTGTGTTTCTATATTCAGCTTTTAACATACAAATAGTGATTTGGGTCTATAAATCGAAGTCCTCCATTGAGCAGACTTTCCCAGCTGTTGCCTCCAGCTGTGTCTGTAACAATCTGTTCTTCGTGAACAGAAGCACTGATTGAATCTCTCTGCCAAATGATAGCTGTGTCTTGCAAAGTCTGGGAAAGGTTTTGATTTGAATATTTGTAAAGGTTTTTTTTCCAAATTGGCAGGTGTGGTGAATATTGGCTTCCTTCCTGTCCCTCATATGATTAGGATAAGGGTGTAGGGCAGTGATGGCAAAACTTTTTGGCACCAAGTGCCCATACTGGAACGCATGCACGCATGCTGATGTGCCATAAACCCAAAGATCAGCTGGCCGGTGCGCTTGCGTTGGCTGGCCAGTTGGTCTTCTGGTTTCTGGCACGCGCATGTGCACTGGTCAGCTGGTCTTTGGGTTTCGGGCACTCCAGCTTCACTGCACGAAGACTAGCTGGCCAGCGTACATGCATGCTCCGGAAACTGAAACAGCAGCTGGCGATGGCACACGTGCCCAGAGTGCCAGCTCTGGCATATGTGCCATTGGTTCACCATGACGAGTATAGGGTATCCTCCAGTCAGATATGATTCTGGTAGGATATTTCTGGAAGATCAAGGCTGAGGAAACTTAATAGTAACGAGCATTTCTCAAGGCTGTTCATCTGATGGCAGGAGGGCCAGGCCCATTCGTTTCCCCCCTGTCTGTTTTTTTCCTGGGTTTTAATCTTTAGGTCTAATGAAACCTTGGAAACTTTTTTGGCTTATATTTCTCATAACAAAACAATTTGTATTTGAGAGAAGTGATCACTTTCAGAATTAAGCAAATCCAAATGTGTGAATTTTAAAATAGAGAAATATATATATATAACTGCCAGATAAAATAGGCTTTCTGTATTGCTTTTTTAAAACTTGTATAATAAAATTCTAATGGCAGATAAGATGTTTGAAAAGAAGGTTTTCTTAAAAGATACAAACTAATGACAGACTAAAAATTTCATGGCAAGTAAGTGTATCTGTGTGTGAGAGTGTGTGCATATGTACATGTGCTTAATGCTAGATAATTTCTAATATTAAATTGTTACATATATATTTCTAAAATACCTACTTGATATGAACATTTCCTCCAGAAACTTGTTACTGTCTCTTATTTTAATAATAGTTGTGCATGACTAATTCTTAATGGGATCAAAATGAAGAAATGGAATGTTGGATTGGAACATATATCCAAGTTGTTCTGAATACTTCTGCAATTAAAATATATATTGTGCAAAATGATGTTATTTATTTGAGGGGGGGTGTCTTTTATCCACAAAACCACAATTGAAAGACTCTTAACACTCTCTCATAAGTATCTCAAAAAACTCTTTTAACAGTTAACTAAAGACATAAAGGGAACAGTACAATAAAATTTAAAACAGATAAATCATAAAAATCAAATCACAGCAGTACAAGAGTTCCATCAACAATATTGATGGCATCCCTTCATCCTCTAAAGGCCCTGTCCCACTGGCCGACGGACGCAAAACATATGCATAAAGGACACAGCGGACGAGCAAAATTTCAGGGGTGGCTCCATCTAGTGTCATCCACTCCAAAAAGTGGATGACCAAAAATTTGCATAAACAGAACGGAAAAGAACGGAAAGAACAGACGTGGGTAGTATGTAGTGGGATGTTAAACAGATGTTCATAGGAAGCCTACGGATGAAAGCGGATGGAAGTGGATGACACCTCCGAAGGGTTCCGGGGAGATTTCGAAGCAGACGCATAGCGGATGAAGCGGATGCATCACTTACACCTAAAGGAAAGAAAAGGATGCCGCGCGGATGTATGCTAATGTTCACTGTGCATCGTTTCTATTTCCGTGCTACTAACGCTGTGTAGACGTTCGTGTACCTTTTGTTTCCTCCTCTTTTCCTTTTCAGCTGCAGCGGATGTGAGTTGCAAGGATGCAGAGAGGATACAGCGGACGTTTACCGGATGATTAAACGGCCATAGAACGTTTGTTGCTTGTATGTCGCGGATTTACATCGTACACGGTGGAAAGTTCATCCTGTCACAAAGTTTTGTGCAGCTCAAAACTTCTTGCGCGGATGAAATCGCAGTGGACGGATGCTCGACGGATAGAGCGTATGAAACACGTATGCAATGAGTACACAATGGATGCATAGCGTTTTTCCCAACGGATGGCAAGCTTTTTTTAACATTTTACATCCTCTTTGCATCCGTAAGTGCAGTGGGACCGGGCCTTTAAGACCCTTCATAACAGTACTGTTTTTTAAAAAAAACTTATAGAAAGACCAGTGTGGGAGCTAGTCAGGTTTCCAGAGGGTGACTCTCATAACATAAGCATACTTACTGAGAAGCCATGCCTGTGAGTCTCAGGGCTTCCCCTCCCCTTGAGAAATAGAGAACCAATAGTTTCTCTCAGATTGGATAATTCAAGCAGATTGAATTTGGCTGGAAAAGATGGTGTTGCAAAGTGTCTTGGTGCCAAGCCATAAAGGGTTTATAAGTTAAAGCTGTTGTACCCAAAAATTAGTCAGTGCCAGTGCTACAGCTTATACTGATGTACAATGAATCAAGAACAGTAGTGCTTCATAGTAGTACTGCTTGCAGCTTCAAAGTCATTTTCAGAGGTAGCCCTATTTAGGGTACCTTGAAGTAATCTAAACAAGGGATGATTCGGGCAAGACCCTCTAGTTTCAAGATGGCCCCAAATCCTTATGGCTACCATCTGCACCTGCTATCTATCAGTAGCCATAAGTGCTGAGGACACCCCCACCCCCCAAACACAAAAGTCAGTTGTATTTTTGGTTTTTATTTATTTATTTGATTTATTTGATTTGCCAGTCACTTACAAGATAATAGATATAAGAATAAACATGAGTAAGAATACAGGAAATAGGTACGAATAAATTGGGACAATAGGACAGGGACAGTAGGTACAATTGTGTGCTTATGCATGCCCCTTATGAATGGGGTGAGGTCAATAGTAGATAGTTTAAGGGTAAAAGTAGTACGGATTTGAGGATATAACAACAGAGTCAGGTAGTGCATTCCAGGCATTGACCACTTTGTGGCTGAAGTCGTACTTTCTGCAATCAAGTTTGGAGTGGTTTACATTGAGTTTGTATCTGTTGTGTGCTCTTGTATTGTNACCACTTTGTGGCTGAAGTCGTACTTTCTGCAATCAAGTTTGGAGTGGTTTACATTGAGTTTGTATCTGTTGTGTGCTCTTGTATTGTTGCAGCTGGTTATTGCCATTCCACCAAGAAGCAACACCAGCATTATCCAAGGGCCTTGATGTATCACACAGTAAAATACCTACTTAGTTATAGGCAGTTGTGATCAGCTTGTTCTGGATTTCAGACTTGTTCTTTTGGGGAAGAACTCAATTAATCTTACACTGACTTCATCCTATTCTTATAAACCTACTGTCCTACCCACTCAGCAAGTCCATGCTAGCTAGTTTGGGTCTGGATAGTGAATGCCAAATATGTGAAAATATAAAGTATAAAGAAATGCCAAGTTTTTCCTCTTTCCAAATCCATAATAGTTTTGCTGCTTTGCTATACATATGATTTGTTTTCTGTACATGTATGTGTTTACAGAGTTAAACTTTTTTCTAGTCCATGGGGAGACTTAGTTGATTTAATGCTTTGGTTGTGTTGTGCTTTTAGGATTCCATTTCACAATATCAGTGAAATGTCACGAAAGCTTCCAATTGGCAAAGTTTAATTCCTTGGTAACAATATGTGAACTTTGTATTGCTAGTGAACATCTTAAATATATATTGGTGCAAAATAACATATCCCTTGTGTTTTCGGTCGCAGGTATAGTTGAAGACTACAAACCTCCATTTTATGATGTTGTTCCTAATGATCCTAGTTTTGAAGACATGAGAAAAGTAGTTTGTGTGGATCAGCAGAGGCCAAATATTCCCAACAGATGGTTTTCAGACCCTGTAAGTGCACTTGCTGAAATGGGTTGATATGTTTTCTACTCGATTGTCTGTGAAGAATTGTTAAAACCATCTGCTGTTTAGACTATAGGCCAAACTAGATGTGGCAGCAGTAATTACATTTGTTTAATCATCCATTTTTCCCATTCATAATACAGCAGGAGGTGGCCATATTTTTACAATAAAATAGGCGTGTGGGCACAGGAGCTGAACCTCTCACCCCTGAAATCTGTTCACCTGTAGCAGTTTTACTTGGGTCTAGAGGCTATCTGGAATACGAAGGATTTGGATGAAAGTGCAAAGAATATGGGGAAGTATGGCCTGCAGCTCTCACTTCTGGTACTTGCCAGTCTGTTTATATTTAAATTGGCAAAAAGGGGGGGAGACCCCATGTGAAAAGTCATTGTAGAAACAACTGTTCTACACACACAGTTAAGTACTAGAAGCGAAAAACTTGCAAGCGAAATCATCTTTTAAGAAAAATTGAAAAAAGCTTTTCAAAGGTCAAAAAAAACCTGGTTTTTTGTTTTTTTTTAAAATCATACATTGTTGCTACTCTCAGTATAAAACATCATGAACAAGTTCTTGATATAATCAGCGGAGAACTATAGCCTATCAACCCTATCAACCTGCATAATAGTTTTTTTACCCTAAATATTTATAAATTCTAGAGTGGAAACAGAATATACTTATCTAAGGTCAGGGAGGGAGCTTTCCATTGAGTGGCCCCGCAGAGCCAAACGAAGGCATAATCCAATGGCAGATTAGGACTCACTGGTGCCCTAAGTACTGACAAATCTTGGTGCCCCCCTCCTTTGTACATACTGTACACACGAAGCCATATTCTCAATTTTCTGGTGCCCTAAGCACGTGCTTAGTCTGCCTCATGGTTAATACACCACTGGCATAATCCATTGGGCAGGAAGAAGATCTTGATCGGGTGAAAACCATCCTGGAGTCAGTTTGTCAGCCAAAGATAGGAAGCTGTTATAAAAACCTTGAACTTTTCGCTCCAACCACCAGTTGTCCTGAGACCTTAGAAATAAAGGAAGTACGCTTCACAGCAGTTAAGGGCTGCTCAGTTATACGGCTTCAGTATATCTGTGTGCAACTCTTCCTCTTCCTCGCAGTGACCTCTTTTCTCCTTCCCCATAGCATTAAGAAGCTTTTAGAAGCTCTTTGGAGAGGCATTTGATACTCAGTGATAGCGGAAAGCTCCATTATTGCTTCTTTGCTTTAAATATTGAAACAACTTTTTAAATTAAAGAAGTTATCCATGAGTACTATCGATAGAAAGTGTGGAAGACCAAACAGAGAAAGAAACCAGTTTTTAGGCTGGTATTGAACCAAAAAGGTCCCTTGTAAAGTTCCCAACAGGTTTGAATTATTTTTCCATAGGGCAAAGTGATCAGGCCACTTAGTTTTCTTTTAAAAAGAGCGAGAGCTCTCTTGATCTTCTCGATTGTACCTTCCAGTTCAGTATGAACTTGGGGGGTGGGGACACACTGCTTTTTCATGTTTTTCAATTTTATATTTTCATCATGTCTTTTGGTGGGATTGGGGTGTACTAAATGAATTGAATTGACCAAGTGTGATTAGACACACATGGAATTAGAAAGTCACCAGCCACCACTGATCATTTGTGTGTGTGAACTAGCTTCAGTGTTGAAACTGGTTACTGTAGATGTCCCACTGTGATCAGACTGGATCAGACTGGTTTGATCAGACTGGTTTATAGAAATGATTACCACTGGATCAGACTGGTTTATAGAAATGATTACTAAGCATACAAACAATAGTTTAAGCCTCAAACTGCAGTTTGAAGCCACTGCTGTTTTCTGTATATTGTTTGGTCAGCAATTGTTTTCCAAGGTGCAAACAGAGCAGTGATAATCAATGTGGGTTGGAGCAGGGCCCTCAAAATATTCTACTCTGAATATATATTTCTGTGCTTACCTTTTTAGACATTAACTTCACTTGCTAAGCTCATGAAAGAATGCTGGTACCACAATCCATCGGCAAGATTAACAGCTTTGCGTATCAAAAAGACGTTGACCAAAATTGATAATTCCTTGGACAAGCTCAAATCTGACTGTTGATTAAAAAAAAAAAAAGCCACAATGCTGGCAGACACAAAGGACATACAACTTGCTGGGATTTGGTTCCAAGGGACTTCAAGCATTGGCACAGTTGTATACCCAAACCAGCCATTTAGAGAGGAAACAGAGCCATGCAAATCTTAATTAGCGTCTGCCATGGCATTTTTGCAAATGGCCAATCATTAAAGACTTCAAGCTGAATCTCTCGTGGCCTATGGAAGAAGAAGACAAAGGAGTCCTAAGACAAAATCGGGGCATTAGAACCATGGCTTTTAATTTTTTTTAATTGAGAAAAAGAAACAGAGTTAATTGTCTGTTTAACGCTCCCAACTTTGATACATGGAACTGGATAATTTCAATCCACAACTTTGCCTGCCTGTCTCTTCTTTGTTGCACTAAGGGATTCCTTGCATTCCTTCCTTGCACTGTTACAGTTTAATTTTAAGGAACTGACTTGCCAAAAATAGGATTGGCTTTATATACCTTGATCTATGTTTTTTGGATATTAAGAAATCAGTTTGGGCAACTGAACCCATAACTGACTCTTCTCTTTCTCTTTTTATTTTGTTAAGCTGCATTTTACATATGTGTACTGTTTACAGTAAGGCTGGACGCTAGGAATTGTTGATAAGGAAACATGCAGATTTTATTTATTACTGGTGCATTTAACGGTTTTTTAAAAACTGAGAAAAGTGCATACAGTTAAAGTTTATTTTTATGTAGCTTCTATCACTTCTTATAGTCTCTTTTTTGTAATATCATATAATCAGAATTGGTTGTGTTTCTTTCCCCTGTTGAATCATTCAGACATTTTAATCACATTTTTAAGTGCTTCATATTTTATATGTGTATGGTCTGTAACATATATTTTCGGTTCAAAATATGCAAAACATTTATATATAAATATATATAAATATATATCTAAATATAAAGCCATTACTCAAATTATGTCACATCTAGTATCTTATTGATTTAGAAGAATCGATTAGCAGAGCAAAAGAGCAAACAATAGTTTATAAGAAAGTGCTGCTTCCTCCCTTCCCCAATTTACACATAATGAGCATTTAAATGTGGCAAGGAAGAAATTGTTTTAATTTGCTCCCCCCCCCCCCC
>BHFT01017741.1:0-91410 GCA_004320025.1 Laticauda laticaudata | reverse complement strand
CCCCCCCCCCCCCAATTAAGTAGCTGCTTGTATAAATGAAAAATAATATTTCCCAGTGAAATGAAAGGGAAGTATTCTGCTAGTGCCTCCTGGGCTTAAGGTGAAGGTGGTGTGGAAAATCTGCCATCCTACATTTTGGCCTATGTGATGGAAGAGACGTCTCTTGAGGTTTGACGTGTTGGAACTGTCCCTCAGACAATGCCATATTCATTCTGGAGATATGGCCTCATAATGGCATGGGTTATTGAGTGATTTATGGTTAAAACATGTTGTCTTCTGGCTGCTTTTTTTGATATCAAGTTTTCCAAGTAAACAACTTTGATTCTAGTGCCTTACTTTGTACTATAGTTACTCTCCTTGGAAGCCTTGCAAGTAAAAAAACTTGGAATGCTGACTTTCGAATATTAAACCAGGGCAATGTCTGCAAACAGACTGAATGGATTTGGTTTAAATTGAGAAGGTTTTTTTAAAAAAAGGATAGGACAATTGAGGCTTCCATTATCCACTGTTCTATCTTATCTGCTTCAATAAAAATTATTTGGGAGATGTGTACAAGGTTTGGTTTGGACAGCTATATGCTCAATGAAATATTGCTGCTTTCACTAAATGGAGACGTCACTATCATTCATATAATATTGGATAGACATACTGTGATTTGTTAGGATTTAATTGCATCCCCTATGCAACTCAGATTTTCAAATGTTATTTTTCCGGCACAAAACTTTGCCAGGTGATCTCAAAAAGTAGCATTTGAATTGATTGTCGAAAGGAACTAATTCCCCACCTCAAAAATTCCCTGCTTGCAGAAAAGTAGTTGAATCACTTCTTCCTCATATTTAACATAAGAAACTACATATATGGACAACAAAGAGTAATGCTGGAAAGGACCCATAAATATGGTCTTTGATGTCCTCCTTCGTAAGCTTTCTATATTTTGATAAGCAGCTTGGTATTTTCTAAGAAAATTGTAACTTTCACTTGTTAAAATGTTTGGTGACAACCCAAATCAAAAAAAAAGAAATGAGAAATTCCATTTTTTAACCAACTCCATTTAATAGTGATGAACTTTTCCATGAGGACTGGTTATCCATCTAATAAATACTCATCCTTTGACTTGTATGGCTATTTCACATTGCTTAACAGACTTTGTGGGGTAAGGTGCATCCATTATTTCTGACTTGTCACTTCACTTTAATACTTTTTAATACACAAATTACTCTTGGATATTTTTTTTCAAGTATTAAAATGAAGGAGATAACGCAGTCAACACACATGTGGAAAATATCTTGGGGTTCACTGCTGTAGAAAGAATGGGTTTTTCATTCATATATCTGGAATGTAATTGTGAGAGGTATACAATGCATTTCAAATTTGAAACATTTGAAGGTGAAAATACCCACAGAGTATTTTCCCAGATTGCTTTGCAAGAGGAAAACACGCTCAGAGAAAATCAAGTAATTGCCCAAAACTTTCCAAACCAAATAGACTGTGGTGCCTCATAGGGGAAATTAATATGTCATTATTTTCAAGATGCCAAGCAAACATATCATTCTAGGCACCAAAGTCCAAAGTTGATTCCCTAAGCAGGCTGGAGCAGATATGTGTGGCTCTACAGTAAATCTTAGAAGAGATTCATGGAAAACTTGCAAACAATACAAATACAGCATTTTAAGAACCCTGTTTGACGTATACAGAGGAGCAGGAGTGACTTTTGTGCCTTAGGTTGATTGTCCTAGCAGGGTAACGTAGAGTAAGTGATATAATGCAAGTTAATTTGAGAATTCTGGCTTCCATTTCACAATTATGGTATTGAAAAAATTAAAAGGTTTCTTTTTCTTCATCGCTGGAGATTTTCAAGAAAAGATTAAACAACAATTTGCCTCATTTGTGGTATAATTCTGCTTTGGGCAAGGTGGGGTGGATTAGATAATCTCCAAGGTCTCTTCAAGTCCTATGTCTCTTCAATTCTTTTCAGGCAGTGAAGAATGACAGGCATGACGGTGCTATATTTTTCAGGGAAATACAAAAAGCTGCATTTCCCATGCAATATGACTTGCTTTACCAACCTGGTGCTCTTCTGCCTTGAACCACCGTTCATTTATTTATTAATCAAATTTATATAGGCATCCACCTTATAAAAAGCCTGTAGTGATTCTGACTAGCCTACAATAATTAATAAATATAAAGCAATTGTTATGTAAAACAGGGGTCCCCAACCACCAGGCCCCAGACGGGTACCGGTCCGTGGATCATTTTGTACCGGGCCACAAAGAATGAATAATCGTGATTAAAATATATGTATAAAAATATGTTTTTCATAAAGAAATAGTAAAGAAGCCCTTCACTCTTGGGGAAGAATTGATTTTGCCGCTCCTTGAAAAAGTGTTTCTGCGTGAAACTGGTCCCTGGTACAGAAAAGGTTGGGGACCACTGATGTAAAACATTAAAAACTATAAAAGCAGAACTAAAGAAGAATAGTAAGAGGGAAGTTGAGAATCATAAAGCCCCCTCACATGTTCACTCATCCCCTGGGTTCCTCAGCTCTGTTAGTACAACCAGGTCTTGAGATGCCTTCAAAAGCTCAAGATGGATGACGCTGACCTCATCTCTGGGAGCAGAGAAGATTCCACAATTAGGCTGTTGGTTTGAGCTCTGAGCTTGGCAATTTGGTTGCAAATGTTTCATCACCATTTGAGGAGACGGTGGTATGTTTTGAGTTGTGCTTGTCTGTCTTCAAATACCTTTTCATGAGATGCAAATTGGTCTGAATATTGTATGTTTGGGTATTTCTCAGTCATGATCTGTGGGCTCCCACAGCAGAAAAGGCCCGCTGTCTAGGGCTGCCAAATCAGACCATCTAACTCAGGGCTGTCAAACTCTGGCTGGCTACACCCAGGTCCAGTTTAGCAAAAGAGAAAAGTCCTGATACGTCACGTGACAGCACTGTGACTGTGAGTTTGTCTACTTCTACTTCATCTAAATTTCTCAGCCACGTTGAAGAATGATGGGGTTGTAGCACAACATATTTGGAAACCCACAGATTGGAAAGGCTCATTTGAGCTATTGGAAGGCATCCCTGGTTTATTCTTTATCAGAATTCCAAACCGAAATATTAAAATAGATGATAAGCAATGCCATTTCTGTTTCACTTAATTTCTAGAGCAAAAAAGTACAGTTATGCCAAGAAAAACATTTGATATTCCAAGATATTCCAATTAAAATGATTATTATCAGTAGAAAAGCACAAATCATGCATATCCAATAAGGTTACACAGACCAAGCAATTTTATTTGTTAACTATTTACTTATTTATTGGCTGTTCACAGCCTTGTCTCAATCTTTGCCTCTCTGTATTGCCATGTTCTAAACTGGTTACCGTACCTGTGCAAAGATTTTGCATAACGACAATGAGATGTTTTTGCATTTCCATTTTTCCAAGGACATTCCACAACTTGCCATAATTGTCACAAACACCTTTCTATAATCATTGAAACACACACTGACTTTTTTGTTTGTTATTGTTTGGCTTGCATAATTATCAAACACACCTTAGCGATGATGTTTTAGGTTCCTTAGCATTTTGTAAACTCAGTTTCCATGTAGGGCTCTCCAACATGTATTTTGCTGGCATGTAGAATTAAGAGGATCATACAGATTTGCACATCTATTAAGTCTCTTTTTTGCAATCGGTATGTAGGTTGACTTTCCAATCAGCTGGCCACTGTATCAGTCTCCAGATTTGCTGGCATAGCTTGATTAGAACCTCTACTTCTTGACTAATGTATCTTTTTTTTAATGTACACTGAGAGCATTTGCACCAAGACAAATTCCTTTTGTGTCCAATAAAGAATTCTATTTTACTACGTCCTTGACCTACAACTATTCTTTTAGTGACCATTCAAAGTTATAACAGCACTGGAAAAAATAACATGACTTTTTCGCGCAACAGTTGCAGCCTCCCTATGGTCATGCAATTGAAATTCAGACGTTTGCCAACTGACTCGTGTTTATGATGGTTGCAGTGTCCTGGGGAAGGGTCATGTGATCATCTTCTGTGAACTTCTGACAAACAAAGTCAATGGGGAAGCCAGATTTATTTAACAACTGTGTTACTAACTTAATGGCAGTGAATCACTTAACAGCTGTGACAAGGATGGTCGTAAAATGATCTAAAACACTTAACTTTCTCACTTAGCAACAGAAATGTTGGGCTCAATTGTGGTCATAAGTTGAGGATTACCTGTATTCTTCCGTGACTTGCCATATTTCTGTAGATACTCATTCAGTTCCTGTTAGCTTTCTGACTTGGCAATCATTGGAGTACTGATCTAACTTTCTCTTCCAGTAGTAGAGACTCTTCTACATGGGAAGTAAATCTTGAATATTGACATCTCTACTCTACAGAAATTCAGCATATTCTTTCCATCTTTGTTTGATTTTCTTTGAATCGGTTGGTATTTGTCCAGTAGCATCTTTTAACATACCAATTCAAAGTTGGAACCTATTTTGAAGTTCAAAGTTCCTCAGGAAGACTTTCCTTGGATTTCTTCTGTGTACTTCAATCTTTGAAATATTTACAGATGCCACATCTTAAAATGTTTGTTTTTATTTTCTATTTTTCTTTAACCTTTTCCTTTTCTTCCACTTTTTGATCTTATTTTCTTTCTTTTATCTTTTTTTCTTCCTTAATTTGAATTCATTTATGTTTTGTTTTTCGAAGTTTAATTTTATATACACACTGTCACATACAATCATACAAACATACTCTGACATGTTACAGGCCAACACAGGGACACTCAGGTGGATTTATAATACTTCATGAGAGCTCTGATGTCTTATTTCCAGTCACAAGATCAGAATTTTAAAAAGCATGAGCATATTGCTCTTCTGAGATGGAAGCTAATGAACATCCAGAGTTGATAAACTGTGACATCAAACTAATTCTCCAGATAGCCATTTCACTGTGCTCTTCAGTGCATAAGCAGCCACAAGGGACAGTCTTGAAACAGCATGCAAAGCAAAAACAAAAGAGAATAATGGGTAAAAGAAATGAACGGCAATACATTTTAATTGTGCTGTCCCTGGCAATTCATATTTTCATGGTGCACAGATAAACACATGGGGATTTTTCTCAAACTCATGATAAGGGTCAGTTTCAATTTCAACATATCTATATATATTAAAAAAACATTTCTATGGTTATTTGATTTTATCTTGCTAAGGAAAGTTCATATTGCCAGGAATTCTAGCAAAAACCACTATTATAGCTGTCCATATATGTCAATAGCTTAGCACAGTGATGGCGAACGTTTTTCAAGTTGCATGCCAAAAGTACTTGTGTGTGTGCACATGTGCATGCATGCACTCGTGCCTGTACCCATGATGTGACTCCCCCTGCCCCCTCACATGCACGCGCAACCCCCCTGCACACGCACTGTGCACCTCTGCACATGTGTGCACAACCCCCTGCACCACACGCCTCTGCTCATATGCATGCAGCCCTCCACATGCTGCATGCCTCTGCACATGCACATATGCATTCCCCCCCATGCCTGCACGGCAGATACTCGACAATCAGCTGGCTGGCAGGGGCGTGCGTGCATGCGCAGTGGGGCTCTTCCAGGCAATGTCTCGCATGCCAGCAGAAGTGGCTCAGCATGTCACTTCCGGCACTCATGCCATAGGTTTACCATCATGAGCATAGCATCTGAATTTACAGTGTCCTGACTCCTTGACAAGAGAAATTTAGTTTTATAGGAAAATATCAAAAAAACAAGTCGCAATTTTAAAGTGTCATATAGGGACTGCAGTCCTGGTAACATTACTTTTTTTTTAACCTGTGTAGCTATATAATTTTCTATAGCAGAGCTGATTAATTTTGAATTATACTAATACTTCCATGCTTCTGTTAGCCTCAACACTGTTGTATTAAAATGTTGGCAACCTCTCACAAGCAAAATTATCAGATGTTATATTGAGGTTATGGAGAGAATTGAAATTACTACGGAAAAATAAACTTGGTATACACTGATCCCTTGTCCTTTACTTCTATTTCTGTCAAATGCAACTGAAAGTAAACTCTGGATTAAAAAGTAAATTACATGCAACCAGCCTAGTTACCTGGGAGATAAATACACTTAGTACTAACAGCTATAATATTAAGAAGTTTTCTCTCTGTATGTGTGTTTGGAACTTTGGGTGTGAGAGAGTGTATACACAGAGAACTTAATATCTTGTTTTTGAAGCTTTTAAATGAAACATTTTTAAATTAAGTTTACCCATATAAATGGATTCTTTTTTATATAAAAAAGCTTAAAATGGCATCTGAGTCAGGAATAGTTGGTTAAGGCCCTGTCACACTGCCCAACGGATGCAAAACGGACACAACGGATGAGCAAAATGTTCATCCTTTGTTATCTAGCTTCTCAAAAGTGCAAAAAGTTGCATAACTGAGACGGATAACACGGACGCGGGTGAGGACGCAGGGCGGATGGAAAGCGGATGCGGAATGGGAAGCCCAGCGGTATGGGAGCGGATGGCACATCCGCAGGGCTTCCGGGTGGGCCTCAGCAAAGCGGACGCGGAAGGATGAAGCGGATGCAGACGCGGGAAGGATCGAGCCTAGTGGATGCACAGCGATAGCTCTAAACGGATGCCTAGCGTTAATTGCGCAGCGGGGGGGGGTGCATTGCGCAAGGCCCCGGATATAAAGAAGCAGCTCGCACGTGGCCAGCATTCGGAGGAAAGACCTGTTTGCAGGATACATCGAGTCCTTGCCTGCCCTGCCTGCATGCCTGCCTGCAAGCCTTGCTAACAGCCTTCCTGCCAGCCTGCCTCCAAGCCTCCTGGGCCAGCCTCCCTGCCAGCCTTCTGTGCCTGCCTGCCTTCCTGCCAGGCTTTCGTGCCACCTTCGTCCAGCCTCCCTGCCAGCTCCCTGCCAGCCAGCAACCCCACAACCATGGGGAGAGCGAAGCCTCAGCAACCTGCCGCCATCCTGGCAAGAGGGACAGGGCCACCCTCCCGCCCCCTGTCCCTGACTCTGCTTCTGCTGGGGCTTCTTGCTGCTCGGGCTCGCCTCTTCTGGTGCTGGAGCTTCTGCTGAAGCTGCCTCCTGGCGGTGGTGGCTTCTGCTGCTGTAACTCTGCTGAACCGCTCCTGGTCCTGGCTGGTCCTCGCTCATCCTGCTCGTGCTCCTGACTGTCTTGCTCGTCCTGCTCGTGCTCCTGTGCCTGCTCGTGCTGCTGGTGCTGCGTTGCTGCTGCTGGGCTCCTGGTATTACTCTGCTGATGATGATCTGTCTGCTGCTGCTGCTGCTGCATGATGATGATTGATGTATGATCCTGCTGGTTGGTGATGATGTGATGATCCTTGCTCGTGCTGCTGCTGCTGGTGGTGTGGAGGAGCAGCCCCTACCACCGGAGCCCCTCTGATGAGGCCATCTGGTCCTGCAAAGGGAGGAGAGAGCGTATGCGGGGACGGGACAGGAGCAATACTTCATGAGGACGAACACGAGGATGAGGTGCTGGAGTGGCTGAGAGAGAATGTAGATCTGTGGCGGAAGGGACACCGGCTTACAGGGATACCAAAATGAAGCAGGGCTTGGGAGAAGAGGTGCAGAGTATGGGTTACACTTCGGAGGTGCTCCTCGGCTGGTGGAAAACATATGCACACTGGTACGGAAGCTGCACCTGAAGAAATCTAGGCCAGGCCACAGTAAACTGTACGGACAGAGAAACAACCTACGTCATGGCCAGGGTGCAGCTTCCTGGAGGGTGAGATCCGCCACCGAGGAACAAGGAGCCCCTCTGTCTACCTCTCTCTCTGGCAGCCTTGTGAGAGCCAGTCCTCTTCTGGCGAGAGTCAGTCCCTGTCTCCAGGCAGGTTTCTGTGCGAGCGTGCCATGGCGGGAGAACCCGCGGACCGCCGTTGTCACCGTGATGGAGCACGTGGAGGACTCCCTGGTGCGTGGGAGAGAGGAGACATCGAGTCCACCACAGTTGTAGACCACATCCACCCCCCCAGCTCCCCTCCACAGAAAGGTAGAGAGCCAGACAGCAGGAGGGCAGAGCCACACTTGTCCTGCTGGAGATCAGGGACACCATCCGCCCAGTATAGATCTCTCTCTCAGCTGGTCAGCACCGGCTCCTCATCTCCACCGCAAGCCCTTCCTCACCTATGTCAACCAGACCCTCAAGAACATGGAGGAACCCAGTACCAGGTGGTGAAGGACCGGATCACGGAGCTGCTTCACAACCCTCAGACCCAGAGGAACCTACTCCCACCCAGTCCAGCGTCTGCTCCTCACCCCAGTGATGTCCCTCCCATACAAGGCTTCCCACAGCCCCTCACCTACCAGGGCTACAGCTACCAGGAGGTTCCAGCACAACAGGCCAGCAGCCTTCCCAGTCCAGGCACCAGAGTCATCGGTGACACGGTATTACCGGTATCAACTTGATGCACGATGCAGCCACGCTGATGCCACGACGACCAGCAATGGCCATCCCACACACCGATATGCCACCCACGCCAGTCCTCACCCAGCTGCAGGACCAGGACAGCCCCACTACATACTCCTTCCTCCACCCCACAGCAAGCCTGGCCTCAGTACATCTCTCATCAGTACTGGGGCTGACACCCATGGCATGGAGGAGACCTCTCAGCATCATGCGCTGAGCCAGGCTGTTCTGACGAGCTTCCTCAACACACGCCATCACCTGTGTCCCTCGCGGGGCCAGGCACCCCAGTTGGGCTTCTAGCACCAGCACTGCAGCAAAGCAACACCTCCACAGCCACCTGGACCCTTCACCCTAGAGACTTGGGCACACCTCCGAAGTGACCTAAGAGATGCAGACCAGAGGAGCCTGGTGTGTCTGTGGACTTTACTTTGGACACTTGACTTGGGTCATTTTGTTTTCAGCTTGTTGTTTCAATAAAGTTTATCATTTGATTCACACACTTGCTTCATTTTTCATTTTTTTAATAAAGTCTGGGTGGAAACTTTTTAGAATTGGTTTAGCCTTTAGCATGCTTGTGTGGGATGGTTTAAGATAGGCAGTGGGTATGCGGCAGGAAATAGCTGTGCGGCATGGATAGCTGTGCGGGATGGGTAAAAGAGATGCAAATGGATAGATAAGCCTCAGTGCAAGCATAGTGGGACTGTTATGTCCACCCTCCCTGGTGCCACACCTATGGCCCTTTATTATCAATTAATATGTAATAAATCATCCACACATGTCAACACAAACACACAACTCTTTATTAAACGCCCTGTTCATTGTAGGCCCACCCAAACAATGGCCCAATCTCATCAGTGTGATGAGGACAGGCTGAAGGAAGCACTCATTAATCATCTATCATCCTGTCTTGCCACTCCCACTGCTCCAGCTCGGGAGTTGCACCAGTGTCTCAGGAGTTGCGCTGCTTCTTCCCTTCACATGAGGCTCTGTTGGGCCTTGCACATCCTGAGTGTCTATCAGGTTTCGCCCTTGCCTCCACTCCCCAGCTTCCATGTCCCCATTTGCCTTTGTTGGAGGTCCACGAGCCTGTTCTGCAAGACCGGGTAGCGTGTGCGCATGAGATTGGCAGGATGCAGCAAGCTTCCACGATCCTCCTCACGGTCTCTGGGCGATGCTGCATGGTGGTAAGAAGTACCTGGAACCTGTGGCCAGGATGCGAAGGCGTTCTCCACCACCCGCCTTGCCCTGGACAGCCTGTAGTTGAAGAATCCTCTCTTCACGGGTGAGGTATTTGAGGTGTAGGGCTTCATGAGGTAGGTTTTGAGCGGAGAAGGCGTCATCCCCCACGATGAAGTACGGGCACATCTTGCGTGTCGTTGGGCAGGGGGTCTGGATCTGGAAGCCCATGATGAGGTTGCGTTTCCAGCCCTCCTTGAGGGTGACTGGCGTTGTATATCTGGGCATCTGAAGATGACCCGTTGCCTGAAGCATCAATGTACATGAACTTGTAGTCAGCATCGACCATTGGCGAAGAGGGTGATGCTGAAGAAGCCCTTGTAGTTGTGATAAGAGGACGTGAGTTGGCTGGGGCTTTTGCAGGCCACGTGCTTGCCATCGATGGCTTCTCAACGGTGTGGGGGAAGTTCCACCTCTGATACCACTGCTCTGAACTTTCTTCCATCCTTCTTCAGTGGAGTGGCACTGGAGGAGCTCCTCCTTGTATTCTTCGATGATGGCCTGCACCACTTCTTCTGACCACAATGCTGATGGTGTTGTTTGTGGCACCCTCCAGCTGTACTGCATGCTCCTTGATAGGTGGTCCCTGAGGCCAGGTGGCGCAGGGAGTGTAGTGCCACCTTGAGCCAGTTCCCAGGCTGGGCTGGGAAGTTGGTGTGTTTGCCTTGGTCAACCTGGGTGTTCAGCGCTGCACAACTTCTCAAACATGGCTTGGAGGCATCCTCATGAAGTTCTGGAATGCCCGAGGGTCTTCGTTCCTCAGCTCCACCATCAGCTTTTTGTACAGTTTGTCCTCTGCTCTTCTCCCGATCCAGCTTCGGACCCAGACTGGTTCTTGGCCGCCTTCTTTTTCTTCCCGTAGTGGAGTTCACAGAGCCTGTAGATGGCTTCGCACTGTTTGCAGAAGGATGGTGGCTGCCAAAAGGACTGTGTTATGATCCATGGTTGACATGACTGGATGCTGTGGAAGAGCAAGAGTCAGATGAAGGCTGCAGAGGTCTGCACAGCTGGGCTGCTGGGCTGAAAGTGAGATGCAGACGAGTTGCTCCCCTTTTTATAGGGCAGTATAGGTGTTCCTTTGCATCCTCTAGGCATCCTTTAGGCATCCTGTTAGACTCCTTAATATCCGAGATAGGTCCCCTCTGCGAACGTTTTTTCCGTTTTTAAACGCTTTGTTTCCGCTTGGCTCCGTTCTGCATCCGTTCTGCGTCTGTTCCGCTTCCTCCCTGCATCCGAGCATATGCGGAGTTGCGCGGATGCGTAATGGATGCCTTGCGGATATAGCGGATGTGTAGCGGATGCAGAACGGATTGCATTGGATACATTTTCCGGTGCAAAAGTTTTCGGCAGCCCAAAACTTTCTGAGCGGCATGAAACATCAATAAACGGATGCTGGACGGATAGAGAGGAAGCAAACGGAGGCAGTGAGTACATCGCGTTAACCGACGATGGCAAGCTTTTTGTCTGTTTTACATCCTCTTTGCATCCGTTGGTGCAGTGTGACAGGGGCTTTACTATTTAATCTTTTTTTTAAAACATGATGGTATTTAGGCATGATTGTTACTTTAATACATGTCCATTTATTATTATTCAATTTTTCTACAATTTTACCTTGTGATATATATTGTTGTCTGTTCTCCAGAAGATGAATTACATACAGAAACAGCTTCAGTGTAAGTACTGGTATTGTGTAGAGGGATTAAACCAAAATTGGCCATGTGTTCAGATTCGTATCTAATGATTATGTGCATTATTCTAAAGAACAGATATTTTCTCACCTTTCCCCCAATAAAATCTTATGCAATGATGCAATGCATTATGATATTAATGAAATATGTCACATTACAATGTTTTAGATCATTATACAAAAAAGTAAACAAAGGGAAAACTCATATGTCCTGCATAGCTATCCATCTTTCTCCCTGTTCTACCCCCCAATGTACTTGCATTTCCAAAAACTTCTCTGGAGAATTGAGAGAGTTTTGCAAAATCTAAGAGGTGACTGAGGGTTACACTGGACAGAGGGGAAATTGCCTAAAATTAAATGGAAGTGTGCCTGGTTTGAAATTATTTCCTCCCTCCTACATAGCCCCTATGACTTACTTCAGATTGTTTAAAGCTCACTTCATCTTTTATTTATTTATTTATTTTTATTTGTCAATTGCTTACAAGATAATAGGTGTAAGTAAAAACATAGTTATGAATACATGGATACAAAGAAGAAAAATAAAAAAATATAAAAGAAACAAGAGGACAGGGACGGTAGACACATTGGTGTACTTATGCACGCAACTTGTTTATGAACACAACTTGTTTACATTTAAAAAACTGAACTGTTAAGAATTGGACGCAATGACTTCCAAGTCAAGCTTTATTCCTGTTAATTCTATGGCTATGGCCATATAGTTTTCTTGGCAAAAGTGTGGAAATGGTTTGTGTCAATTCCCACAGTGGAAGAATAGATGGAAAAAGTGATGAATTGTAATAAAAGATAATGACCATTTATCCTGTTTTCACTTGGAAACCAGTTCTGGACTTCATACTCAAAAGAGGAAAAATAAGAAATTTTGATCTTAGCTTTGATGACTAGGTTAACTCTGTTGTTTGTTGCAGAAATGGCTTGTATCTATCAGAAATGTAAAGCAAAAAGTGGAGGCTGTATTTTGTATTCTACTGCACCAAAAAGAGTTGTAAGTTATTATTTTTTCTTTCCTTTTATTTTTCACCTTACACTTCTTTCCGCTCTCCTTTGATCTTTATTTCCATTTGTATTTTATTATACAGAGAAAGAGGGGGGGAAGTGATTTATCACAACTTAATTTCTCTTTTTTAACCTCCTACAGCCCTAGGATTTCCTGCAAATCTCCAATCCAGTTACTAACCAGATCTGGCTCTGCTAAATACTTAAGATGCTGCCACCTGCTGGGAATTTGAATTAGATCAACAAGCAGCTGCGCTATCTTAATTTTACCCTGAAGCCCTCCTAATCTTGATCTGGAATATAATTTTATAAAATGCCCTCTTCTATTCTCCTCTGTATGCTGTGCTTTAAAGGCATACTATACAGTTTTTTTTAGATGAATGTAATTTTAAAAGTATATCAGGTGTCTCTATATAACAAATAGCTTTTTGCAAACTATTTGCAAATAGTTTATTTGCAAAACTATTAATCTGATTCAGAACTCCATGCAAAATGTATATTGGCAGGAATAAATGAGCTTATTGAGCACTGTATGAATGACTGGTTTTTATGTCCGTGTTCAAGATATTTATAATCCTGAAAAGGCTTAGTCACCAAGAAAAACTAACTTCAAATTATTATACAGAGAAGTTTTAGAAAAGTTATACTATAAACTTAATAGTATATTATAATAATTAAATATCAACCAGCTTTTTTGTGTCGATGTGGGAAATAACCTATTTTCATTATATAATAATTGTGCAATATCCTGAAAGCAGTTTTGCTACAAAAACAGCTTTGAGCTGTTTGTTCTGTGTTTTATAGAATAGGATAGAAACTTAAATAAGTTTTTTAACAATCCTGAAATAAAATGGAAAAGCTTTCACTAAAGCCATAGGCATTGAAGGGCAAAAAAAATGTCCCTTGCCACCTCAGCTAGTAAACAGGAAATGCTTGCGATATTCATATACAGGTAGTCCTCAACTTACAACAGTTCATTTAGTAACTGTTCAAAGTTATGTCACTGAAAAAAGTGACGTAATCATGTGAAAAAAGTTCACATGATGAAAATTCAAACAGTTGGAAATTGACTCATATTTATGACAGTTGTTCCAGGATCATGTGATCACCTTTTGTGACCTTTGGACAAACAAAGTCAATGGGGAAGCCAGATTCAACCGTATTACTAGCTTAAAACTACAGTGACTCACTTAAGAAATGTGGCAAGAAAAGTTGTAAAATGGGGCAAAACTCACTTAAGAAATGGCTTGCTTAGCAACATAAATTTTGGGCTCAATTGTGGTTGTAAGTTGAGGACTACCTGTACTCAGACATTCCACATAGAAATAATAATTCATGGATTTTCTATGGCAGGGGTGGGCAATTAATTTTCCCAGGAGGCCACATGAGAAACTGGGACTATTGTGCAGGGCCGAATCGATAGGGCTGTGAAAGAACATAAGCTTGCACACAGGCATATGTGTAAATTGGGGGGGGAAATAGCACCTTCAAAATAAAAGCAATGCAGTTGTATTGCGTATTTTCTACGGCAAGGGTGGTATTCAGCAGGTTCTGATCAGTTCTGGAGAACCAGTAGTGGAAATTTTGAGTAATTTGGAGAACCAGCAGATCCCACTTCTGACTGGTCCCGCCCCCATCTATTCTCTGTCTCCCAAGTCCCGGCTGATTGGCTGGGTCTTCTTTTGTTGCCCTGCACAGGAGAACAGAACTGGAAAGCAGGTTAGCGGGGTGGGGAGGGAATGGAAATTTTACAGTAACCTTTCTCCAGGAGAGGGGAGGGAATAGGGATTTTACAGTATCCTCCCCCACCAAGCCACGCCCAAAGAACCGGTAATAAACAAATTTGAATCCCACCACTGGTACATGGCATACACTAATTAACACTTGAGTTGTAATTTCTAATTGACTTTACATGGTTCCTGTCCCTTGGCTGGACATTTACAATGGATACAGTGTCCCAGGGTCACATGATCCCCTTTTGCAAACTTCTGACAAGCGAAGTCAAGGGGGGGTGACTTATTAATTTAACAATCATAGCAATTCCCTCAACAACTGTGTCAAGAAAAAGGTCGGTCCAAATGGGGACAAAAAGCCTCGCTTTAAAATGTTTTTTATTGTAGCGACATAAATGTGGGGCTCTACTGTGTTTGAAGCAGAGGACTAACTGTATTCCTTTAATGCTTTTATGAAGGAAAAAACAAAAACCCTGCCTTCAAAGATACAGGTTTCCTGGACAACGCCATACATGGTGCCCCCGAAAATTTATGTCGCTAAGTGAAGACATTTGTTAAGCTGGTTTTGCCCCATTTTTACGACTTTTCCTGCTACATTTGGTTTAAGTGAATGACTGCACTTGTTAATTAATAGCGTGGTTTTTAAGTGAATCTGGCTTCCCGGTTGACTCGTTTGACAAGAAAGGTCGCAAAAAGAGGATCGATCCCATGAACTCTGCAACCCCTCATAATTGTGGGTCAGTTGCCAAGCACCCCGATATTTATCACGTGCACACCACCGGGATGCTGCAACCGTCATAAGTGTGAAAAAAACGGTCATAAGTCACTTTTTTTTTTTTTTTTCAAGTGTCGTCGGAACGCGAAAACGAACATGCACTGTTGTAAGTTGAAATACCTACCTGGAAGCAGCGCGCTGAAGAGGGGAAGGCAGCCGAGGGTGGACAGGCAGGGCCATGAATTTTGGCGCGCTCCGCCGCCTCGCCCTCGAACTACCGCGCAGAACGAAACAGCCCTTGCGGCCCTTTGCTCGGAGTGAAACAACCAACCCTTCGACCCGCCGTTTTTCCTTCGAGGTGCCTTGTGTCAAGGCGATCTCCTTGGGCCGTCCTCCGTTTGCGGCCCCCGCCTTTGACCTCCAGGCGGCTCTGTTCACCCGGAAAGCCCTCCTCAGGGCAAAGGGGTGTGGACCCGGGCAAGGCGGAGTCGTGGCCGGGGGAGGGGGGAGAGAAACTCCATGCCCGCTCTTTTCTTCCAGCGGCGTCGAGAGTCGCTGGCGGCGGGGAGCTCCGCGCTCGCACGGCTGGAGGGGAGGGCGTGGGGTGGGGGAGGCTCGGCCTCTCCGGCCGGCCCTGTCAGCCCCACAGGCGCGCCCTCCCCCTCACCTCCCCTCCGTCTCTCTCCTTCCCTACCTGCGAAACTTCTCCCATGTGCCGTCATGAGGCGAGCGCTCGCTCCGGACTGGGCGCTGCGACGGGCGCTTGTCCTGACAGACCTGCGCCTCCTCTCTCAACAGGTAAAAGGGAGCGCCGGGAGCCTGCTGGGCCGGCGGGTCGGAAGGTTAGGCTCGGCGGTGCTCGCTTCGCCCCCCCCCCCCAAACACACACACTTCCCCTCCCTCGGGCCGAGCGGGTCTTGGGAACGGCGAACGGGACAGCAGAGTTTTTCTCTCGGATTGCAACAATCGTCGGCCTGATTGACAATCGTTCCCTTTCCCTCCTCAAAGTCCCTCAAGCTTATCCAAAATAGCGTTTTTCTGGTCCACGCGGGCCGACAGATCCCCTGCCCAGTTTGCCGAGGTAAACAAACCTCGTAAAGTGGTCTAAAGGGGAAAATAAAATAAAAAAAACAAAACAACGTGCTTTCCAAGTTCGAGGAACTCCCGTTGCTTATAAATAGCCCTGTAATAAAGTTCAGCAGCCGTACAGCAATCCCGTTTGGGACAGATATGATAAATACCAGAGAGGGAGCGTTAAAAGCGCCTTTTTTTTTAAAAATAATAATAATAATAATAATAATAATAATAATAATAATAATAATAATAATAATAATAATAATAATAATAGTAATTTGGAAAAGTGCTGGTAGGAGAGAACGGAAGAGCCGCGCACGGTTTAATCCTGGCGAATTTGTTATAATTTAATCTCAGTTGGACGGTGTGGCTGCGAGGGCAAAGGACAGCTAAACGCCTACCGTACCTTTAAAGGGCAAGTCCTTCGTTTCAAAACGCGGCTCCCTTGGCAGAAGCGACATTTATTTACCCGATTCAAGACTCTCTTTTTGGCTCGCTAACATGATTTGCAGGTATGTCAAACAACACCCGTATAGAGACGCTGCGCCTTGCCAGAGAGATACGGATCGTCTTGGTTACATCTCGACCACTCCGGGGCTTCATCTTCAATTAAAAGCGATGTTTACAGGATGGGCTACTGGCTTCAATGACAGCTGTGGGTCCTTCTTAATTTTATTCAATTTTGGACAGAGGAAAGAGAATGGGGAGAGATGTTTTACTGGAAAGGGATTGGGGTTTACAAAAAGCCACACATGGAATGGCAGTCCCAAATTTGCTTACCTGTGAGAGCAAATCCAAAATAAATCTCTGGACCGGCTTCTGAGCACAAATATGCAAGCCCCCTTTTCATGTTGGGTTATTTAATCCAAGAGTGCAGTCCTAGACATGTCTACTCAGAAACAAAGTGATTTTTGGGAGGACTCCCAAACTGCAGCCAGACTGGGGTGGTGGTGGTGGGGGGAACGACTTGTTTCTAATCATTGTAAAATAGACTTGGTCCAGTTACATGCCCCTTTCCTCTTGACTTTCTGTTCAGTCAGTTATCTCATTCTGATTTCACCATTGTATCCATATCTATCGTTGGTCCAGTTTTATTATTGCTTTCAAAATATATAGGAATTTTTGTTTAAAGCCTAACAAAGTTGAGACATCCATTTTTTCACTGACAAGAAAAGTTAGTGCTGAGTTCCAAGTGAGTAGATACTGTACAAAGGTAGCAGTGTTTCCTTTCAGTTGGATTTGATTTCAAACATTTTATAGATATATCATACCATTTTTGAGATCACTTGGGGCAGTGGGGTGCTACGTCTCTAGTTTCTGAACAAAGAAACACAATGACATAGTTAGTACAATATGCCTCTGTGTGTAAGAAAGCAAGTGAGCCTGTGTTGGGAATGTTGGCAGAAAATGCCTAAGAAGTTGCTGGGTTTTTTTTCCCCAGCTTGAAAAGAAGTAAATTCGGAATAGAATTTACTATTTCAATAGTAAATATTTATTTCCTATTTAAATAAATATTTAAATATTAAATATAGTAAATATTTACATGTGTATTGATGTGGGGATATGAAATGTTAGATGTAATGTTGAAATGACTAGCAGTTTTTTTGGGGGGGCGGTTTGGATTGGAGGAGATAAAAGTGATTTTGAAATTAAAGCTGTGTACTTTATACTGTTCTGGGGAGAAATTCTATAGTGTAAAGTTGGAATAGGTGTAAACTGAAGTTGGAAAGAAAAAAAAAGCAGACTGAGACAATTTGAGTTTGAGATATATGCAAACAACCTGAATTCTTTGGAATATGTTATGTCAGTAGGAATCCTGCATTAGGATCAGCCAACATATTTCCCCTAGAAAATGCAAATAAGTCTTTAAAAAGTTTGTGATAAGGAAGGAAAGAGTTAAACTTCTGTTCCTCACAGTTCTAGGTTTGCTCAGGTTGTCCCTTGCCTACTATTGACTTAACCAAAAAACAGTTCCTAATTGCTTTGCTGCAATTATAATCACATTTGGCCCTTAAGCTATTTTGCCAACCTAAGCAAATTATTTTGGCCACTATCTTGCATCTTGTTCTGAGGGCTAATTATGCCCTCATAAAATGTTTTTTTTTCTTTACAGATAGATAGCAGAAAGAAAACCCAGTTCTAATTCATGGAATAAATGTATTCAAGTATTATTTTCAGAAAGTCTGCAAGAAGAATGGGTTGGTTGCTGGATGTATCAGCTACTTTGTCTAATGTCATGTCCTCCAGTAAATTTGGGGTTATTATTGGCTTCAGTTTTTATAAGATTTCCCGGTTCTTCTGAACCATTGTAAATTCTGTAGCTCTANTGTCATGTCCTCCAGTAAATTTGGGGTTATTATTGGCTTCGGTTTTTATAAGATTTCCCGGTTCTTCTGAACCATTGTAAATTCTGTAGCTCTAGCCATCAATTTTTAATGAGTTTTTGAATTGGATCAGCCCACTGTGCATGATCTATGGATATAAATTTAAATGGCCATATTTAATAATGGTAATGGTGATAATAACATTATAAATCAAGGCTGCATATTTCCCCCAAAATATAATTATAATTAAAAGCTTATGGCAAAGTAACAGACATTATGAGATCGAGGAAATGGGTTCCTACAGTCTATACCAGGGTTGTCAAACTTGATTTCATTGAGGGCCGGATCAGGATTATGGTTTACTGTAAGGGGGTGGGCGTGGCCAGGGTGGGCGTGGCCAGCTTGATGTCACTTGTGTTGGGGGTGCCTGTGGTGGCCTAAGAACTGTACCAGTGAAAATGGGCTCTCAGCTCAGTTTTCGGCCGTGATGGCCTCCTGCAGCCCTCTGCAGTGAAAATGGAGCTCGGGAGGCCACGTGTAGCCCCCCCCAGTTCCTTTTTCGCTGCAGAAAGCCATCACGGCTGAAAATGGAACCTGGGAGGGCTGCACATCGTCTCCCGAGCTCCTTTTTAGCTGACAGAGGCCCTGCAGGCTGGTCCTTCACTGTTTCCAGAGCGGTCATGCGGGCCAGATCTAAACACTCCAAGGGCCAGATCTGGCCTGTGGGCTTTGAGTTTGACATTCCTGGTCTATACAAACAGCAAGGTAAATATAGTACTGAAATATTTTTTAGGATTGGAGGTGATGGTGAATATCTTTGATCAGATTTCATTTGAAAAGACACAAACAATGACACAGATCAGAGTTCTCTGAAATGTTCCATGTTTTGCACATCCTGAAACCTGATTAACATCATAAGATTCTCCTCAGGGGTAGGATTCAGCCGATTCGGCCTAGTTCGAGTGAACGGGATGTTTCATTTAAATTTGGTTCGCCGAACTGGTAGTTGAATCAGCCGGTGGCCCTATCCACTTCTACCCTCCCAGGAGTCTCCACGTGGCCCGTTTTGGAAGCAAGTAAGTGCAGGAACCACGCGGAAGCTCTGGGAAGGAGAAAAACGGGCCAAATTGGAAGTTCCAGAAGTCCGGAAATAGACCTGTTTCTGGTTTCTGGAGGCCAGAGGAGGCCATTTTCGCCCTCCCAGAGGCCCCAGGGAAGCCTTCAGACTCTGGGAAAGGCAAAAATGGCCCTCCCGGAAGTTCCTGGTAGGCCACGCCCACATAGCCACACCCACCCAGCAATCAGGCAGAGAACCTGGTTCTGCTTGCAAATTCTTTCCAGTGTATGGGACTATAGCCTTTCATAATTCACAGATCCCATGATTTCAGGTTTTATCATGATAATAAGTAAAGGATGTAACTAATGTTTCTGTAATCAAAGTTGTAAAATCATGTCACATACTGTACACAGTGAATGAGTATAAATTCCTTATAATATTAATGTACACATCATCCACAGTGAGGAATCTGAGACAGACAATTCCTGACTTCTTTGGGAGAAGTATGTTTGCAGATATTTAATTTGATACGTGTTTGGGTGAGGGGTGGAAAGCTCAAAATAGACTGAGGTGTGTAAAGTCCCTGCCCTGGTAGTGAACTATCTTTTGGGGATATTACTTGGTCTCTTTTCTTAATGTTAGGTTTCTATTTTTTTTAAATGACAGTAGTTATATAAAGGATAGAAAATAAGCTTGCTTCTAAATAGGTATGACTCACTAGTCTATATTCCAGAAATATAAGAGCAGGAGTTCAATAATTATTCATTAGACAGTTCTCCTTCTAAATGCTTGTATATAGCTATTGTGGAAGATACAATTCACATTTTTCCCATCTTGTTTTTGTCAATCTATTATGTTTTTTCCTGTTTTCCATTTTGTTTTTGTCAGTCTATTACTCATAACTGTTGCTTATAGTTGGTATAACTTCATTGCTGTTGTTCATAGTTGTTGAGATGCTTTAGTTTAATTGGTTAATATATTAACCAAATATACTAATGCTTCTCAACAGCTGTGATCAACAGCTATGAAGTTATACCAACCACAAGCAACAGCTAATATTAGATGGGTAATATATATGGTATGTACATATACATGAAGCTTTAGTTATTTGGTTATTATGTATACAGAGAGAGGGGGTGAGTGGGAGAGAGAACTAAGTCAACTAGATTTTATAACAAATACTGGTAATATTTCAACTTCTGATATGTTTAATAAATGAGCTACTATATAAAAGTGATGTAATTTATACAAAACATGTATCTGTTTGACTGAATCATACCAAATACAAATAAGATTTAAAAAAAAAAAAATCCAGGAATNATCATACCAAATACAAATAAGATTTAAAAAAAAAAAAATCCAGGAATTAAGCATGTTTGAATATGAAGCGTGAAGCTTCATATGATATGAACATGAAGCGTGCATGGTTAGAAATGCCTTTTGTCAATAAAAAGTCAGTTAAAGGTTAATTAATAGCTGAAAAATATTGTTAATCCAATTTTTAATATCTTGGCACACAAGAGTATTTTCAGGAACACATCTTTTGGCAATCATCCAAGCATTTACTCTTTAATTTACTCCCTAGAATCTGTTCTTCAACTTTCCTGCTCTTAGCCATTGCCAAGTCTTTTTGTTATCTTTTTTGCCTGCAAGATTTTTTTTAACGTACTGGTCATGTAATACTTTGCCTTGCCATATTTCTTTGCCTTGCCATATTTCTTTCCTATTCTTTCTTTAGTTTTTCTTTAGTTTCCTTATAAGTCAATTTGGTCTTTTGGGGGTTTCACTGAGCCTTCATGATATACGACTTTCAGTGCATCCTTTTCATTGTCTTTCAGATATTCTTCCAATGCTGTTTTTTCTGTTCAAATGCCTGGTGTCTTGTAACATTTGATGCCCACTTATGCTTTTTGATAATAGTGTCTGTCAACATTGCTGCGTGGATGAAGAGCATGATTCCTTGTCATTACTTTTCTAGCCTTCCTATCCAGGGCTTCTGCTTCAGCTTGAGTCCAGTCCACTATTTCAGCTGTGTGCCTTATGCCTGGAATTGCTCAGGTGTTTTTGCCTTGATGATATTTCCTCCACTGAGTTTTGGACTTTAAGATTTCTTCATTCTCTTGAATTCACCTATAACCCTTTTCTTTACTTCAGCGTGCTTGATGTTGTCAGCTTGTTGCTCAGGTATTTCCAGTGATTTTCTTCATCTAGATTCTTGATATTATTTCTATAGAGCACGTAGATTCCTGTAGTTTTCACTATTTTTCTCTTGTGGATGGTCAGGATGGCACATCTGCCCAGTCTAAACTCCACTGCAATATCTTGGCTATATGGCAATACGGGCAATATTGAGCAGTGGTTCCATTTTAGCTGGTGTTTTTCCATACAGCTTCAAATTGTCTATGTAAAGGAGGTGGCTAGCCTAACAAGATATTTTTGATGTTTGATAGCCATGGCCTGACTTCTTTGGTACTGTTGACAGAGAAATCAGTGCAATAAAAAATAGTAGAGGTGATAGTAAATCTATGTGAATGATTCATCTCTTGATATTAATTTTTCACCATTGACTAGCAACTATGCTTTCTATTGTGCCATTAATCTTTGCACACAGCCTCTGATTCCTATTATTTCTAAACACTTGATTTTCTAGTCATGTGGCAGCAAGTTGAATGCCTTCTTGTAATTAATTCTGGCTATTTCAGGCTGAGTTTTTCTCACAGTTTTCCAAAATCATGTTGTCAATTAGGAGCTGATCTTTTGTTCTTTTGCTGTTTTGGTGGTTTCCTTTTTACTCAGATGCAGAGAGCATGCTTTCAACTAGATGCTGTTGGACTACGTCAGCTACAACGTCCATTAGCAATTTAAAAGTTGTTGATAAGCAGATCATTGACCTGTAGTTCCTGGTGCTGCCCCTTTCATTATTAGGTAGGTTTTGCCAGATGTTAACCAATCTTCAATTTCCTCTCCTTGCCATATGCTATGAAATTGCTTGACAGTGAATGAGTGTAGATTAGTCAGATGTTTCAACAAAAAAACATGAAATTCATCTTCACTTGATATTGATCAATTCTTGATCTTCATTACACTTTTCTCCACCATTTATTGCTATTACAAGTACTTTCATTTCAGCTTCTATTTTTTCCTCTTCTCTACTTTTTTTATCCAGGTCATTCTTGAGTTTCTTTGGGTTGTGCCATAGCTATGCCCAGAATTCTACTGTTTCTTTTTTGTCAGGTATTGACTAATTCATCGCGCTCTCTCTGTTGATGGATTGGTTGAAATACCAGTGATTTAACAGAAATGGAGGTTCTATGTGCAGTCTGAGCTTTGTATCTACTGATTTCCTTGGCTATGGCTGTTATTTGCTGCTTTATTATTTCTAGTTCTTCCTGGATCTTCCTTGTCTCTGGGTAATATTTCATGATCATATATGTTTTCAACTTCTTGCTCTTCAGCTTTATTTGTTCTAGTTTGTTTGCATCTGATCTTAGCATGCTGATCTTATTTTCCAGCCTTCCATTATTGATCTTCCAATCTTCCATTTTAGTGGTGCACTGTTTGGCTTTTTTCCTTGTTTCTTGATTTTGCATCAACAAGTGGTGCTGCACATCAGTT
The DNA here is from genome assembly GCA_004320025.1 of Laticauda laticaudata. Classification (NCBI taxonomy): domain Eukaryota; kingdom Metazoa; phylum Chordata; class Lepidosauria; order Squamata; family Elapidae; genus Laticauda; species Laticauda laticaudata. Next base: position 68,499 of record BHFT01017741.1, on the reverse strand, counting down.
GGTTTGTTTCTTGCAATGAGCTGGTGCTTACATTTGAAATTACAGTATAGTAATCTTTTAATATTTGTTCCAGCAACTTCTTCAGAACAAGCTTCAATTCAGGCAACCTTATGCAGTTGCTTTTGTATTGTTCAAGATGCCATTCTTGGTTTAGATTCCTTTTGTTTTTTGTTTTAGTTTTTGGTTTGTTGTTATTGTTTGATTAGAGAGATTTATTTTTTCTGAGAAGAAGGCAGAAGAGAGGGTGCCTGGTTTAGGAATGAAAATAATGCAATACCTTATGCTGGCTTCCTCTATTGCTGCCTCCCCCTGGTTTGCTCCTAAAGTCTGAGATACTTCTGTTAAGGCTTTAATTTTGCCCTAGTTTCAGTTATGTTCTATAACAGAGGTCTCCAAACTTGGCAACTTTAAGACGTGTGGACTCCATCCAGCAAAGCTGGATGGAGAATTCTGAGAACTGAAGTCCACATGTCTTAAAGTTGCCAAGTTTGGGGGGCCTTGTTCTATAATAAAGATGGACACTTCTGATGATTTATCGTCTTACATATTCTTAATGTTGAATTCAGTCTTTAGGTTTTATAGATTAGCATGATAGGAATATGGGATGGTAGGAATAGGATTCCTAGCATGATAGGAATATGGGATGCTAAAAATACTCTATTGCAGGGGTGACAAACTCAAGGCCTATGGGCCAGATTCAGCCCCCAGGGTGCTTAGACCAGCCCATGGGGCCATCCTGGAAATAGCAAGGGTGCGGTGCCTGTGGTGCCTCTGCTAAACCGGGCACAGATGTGTATGGGTATTTTGGCTGGCAGGATGCTGCAGGAAGCCATCCAGGATGCAAACAGGGCATGCGGGGGCTGCCTGGCCCCCCTTCACCCCATTTTGGCCAGCAGGGTTCTGTAGGAGGCTGTTTGTCCCGTCTTCTCCCCATCTCTCCCCTGGCCAGCCCATGAAGGACAACAATGCTGATCTGGCCCTCCAAAAAATCCAGTTTGACACCCCTGCTCTACTTTGTCAAGCAGTTTGTTTCACTTCCATTTTGTAACCAGGGGTGAATGGGGAAACTCCCAAGTAGGTCATGAGGAACATCGCCACCTCTCTCCCACTGCTGCATAATAAGCCAACTAGCAATTCATATTCTGAACCTCTCATATTGTATATGAAAAACGTTAACCAAATAGAGTAGGAACATACTGAACTTTTCCATAATTGTCATATAACCTTGTCATATGGCAAAATTGCTGTTTTAATTGCTAAAAGGAAAACACATTTCTAAGTCAAAAGAGCAAACTCATCTTTAGCTACTACTGTATGCTAAAATGAATATCAGTTAGTAACACGTATGTCTTGTTTCACAGTGGCTTTCAGAGAGAATAAAAGTCTGTGATTTCAAAAATATACCAAGGGGATGAATGATATTAAATGTTATGCTAAATATTTTGCATATGTTTCAAATCAGGGCTTTTGTCTGAGGTTCTGTAACAATTCGTTTCTTTTCTAATAAATATTACTAAGCATTTAATAAAAAGAAATAAAATTAAGGTTCTTAACCTATATGAAACTTGGAAGCTGCTAGCTTGGTGACTTTTAGCCAGTTCTTTACTATTAGCCCTAGACTGATAGTTGAAAAATACTTTATAGACAAGCATAGTAGATTATAGTCTTAAAGTAAGAAGCCTTCATCTTTCAGTGAATTGATTCAAGTTGAGATAGACAGACAAACAGATAAATAGATTGATGACAGTAGTACAGTAGGATAATCTGAAGGCCCTCTTGGCCTCACTGATAAATTTCCACCCACGCATAGTTTTGTAAAGTCCAGCCGGAAAAGAAAATAGAAGAAAAGAAATCAGAAAAAGACAGACAAAATGGTATTCCTATTCTCATTCCTCTTTGCTCAAAAAATAAGACATGAGAAATATAGGCTTTAAAATTAAATAAAGCTTTAACATCATTTATCAATTTTTAATCATCACCATTTTTTTTACATATTTGAATTGCTGGAATTGAGTTGAATTAACTCCTACATGAATATGCCATGCAATTTTCAATCAACATTACCTTAGACTTCTTTTGGGATGTTTTTGTCAACCAGTCTACAACCTTGGGATTTCCTAGTCATATCCCAACCAAATACCAACCAACTATGACTATTCTTAAGTTTTTGAGATCAACTAAGGTTGGCTAGGTGTCACTACTTCATGATTACTTGGATACAAAAAAGGGAACATACATAAGAAAGTAATTTTAACAGTAAATTGTAAGATTTGTGAGCTTCACAACCGAGCAAAGTGTCACGCTACTTGCAAACCGATTGTAGAAACCACAGAAATTTCTAAATAGGAGTACACTGTATTCCATTCAATTTATGATAAAGAGCATCACAATATTTTCAAGGAATGTAGGATTTGAAGTAATTTGTGAAATCATGTTTTGTAATTTAATTGACCTTTTAGGCATAGGATAGAAATTATGCTGAAAGGATATTGAATGGCAAATGATAGGAACAAGCATGAGTCACTTCTTCATGGAAAAAGTTAAGTGACTATAAATGTTTTCCAAGCAGTAAAATATACTATAGAAATATTCAGTAAACAAGTACATGCTCATAGTTGAGTTATGTTGAAATGTTGTTTCAAAGTCCATTAAGCTTATCAGCAAGCTTTCTGGGCAAAAACAGGAAGATTTTTTTTTTTAAGATCACTTTTTACTTTAAGAATTCTACAAGGCTGTCTTTTATGATACAACTATAATCTGTTATTTTTGGAATGGGACATAGCTCTGTTCTTCTGGAAATGCTAGCACAAATTTCATTGCTGAACTGTGGCTTGTTTCAAGAAGCAAGAAATCCTAGCTTCATACATGCTAAAACACATTTGGGAATATCTTTACGTTAGCCTATGGTCAAACCAAGCCCCTACTCAGTGATGGATTAAGGCTCACTTGTGCCTTAAGTACTGGCAAATCTTGGTGCCCCCTTCCTTTGTACATATTGTACACATGAAGCCATATTCTCAACTTTGTGGTGGCCTCTTTGGGCCTGGTGCCCTAAGCACGTGCTTAGTCTGCTTAATGGTTAATATACCACTGCCCCTACTTCTTAGTTTAATATCAAACACAAAACAACTGTGCCTTCATGTGGCATGTGAACCAGGGTACCAGTCCAGTCCTGCAGATGAGAAAAGTCCTTGAGGTGACCGATCGTTGGCTTGCTTTCTCTCTCAGATGTTCCTGCATTGCAGTTCTGTGACCTGGTCAAAGGCAGGCTCGGAGTTCGTGCATCACATTAAACCTATTGACAGAAGTGATTTCATATAATGCTTTACTATCCCAAACATATAATGGATAACTCATATTCTTTATACCACGTGGCTTAGCACAGTTGGTAAGTCTAGTTTTCTTTTCAGTGCAAAGTACACAACTATTTTAATGTTCTCTAGTGCTACTAAAGTATTGTGATTTTATTTATATGAAATAGGGTGACCAAACTGTAGCTTGAGGATCACCAATGGCTCTTAGACAATTCATGCACAATTTCTGAGCTACAAAGCATCCAAACTGTTTTGCAGTCCTCTCATTCCTGAAAGATGCTAACAGATGAGAACCTCAGAAGACAATGGGGAAGTGTGTAACAGGCAGGAGAGAAAAGCAGAAGTTGCTTTGTAGCTGTAATCTACTTGAGAAGTAGATAGGAGATGGCTACTGAAGAGTGGGAGGAGGTTTTAAATGGCATGGAGAGGGAAACCACACAGCACAAAAGGAGTAATCACAAGTCAGTGAAAGAAGACAGAAAATAAGTTAACAATGCCTGGAAAAGAGCAATAGTCATTTAATGCTGTATTTTTCAGGGAATCATTGTTTTGTCAGGCTACCAAGAATTAGGCTTTTCTACAACTTGAGGAATTTCTGCAGAAGGAGGAGGAGGAGGAGGAGGAGAAGAAGAAGAAGAAGAAGAAGAAGAAGAAGAAGAAGAAGAAGAAGAAGAAGAAGAAGAAGAAGAAGAAGAAGAAGAAGAAGAAGCAGCAGCAGCTCTTGGCTAGAAAACAAAAAAAGTTCTAAAATTTGCATCAGATAGCACTGTATTTAGGTATTGAATTAGATATTTCCATCAAGTCTGTTGCTTCCTAATAAAACCAGAATGAAGATAATTAAGAAATTTAATCATCAGAAAAACATAGAAACTTGTGGTATTTTAAGTCAGATAGACCTTGGCTTTGTAGCAACAAATAACTTGCAGGATCTGAATTGTGTTGTGCCCCAAGCTACTTCCTCATTAATGCTTGGAGCAAAATTATGACTTCCATGATTACAATCCAAAGATTGTACATTAAGATGTCTATGAAAGTCATTTCCTAACATATTTTTAAAGTATCAGCAAAGGACATGATATTTAATGAGAATTCTGGAAAGAAGCACTGGGCATTGGTGCAATTTGTGGTCAATCCTATTTTTGATAAATGCAATGCCTTCATGTTCCAAAGCTTTCTTTTGCTGTTAAAAAACTATAAGTAATTTTATTAATTAATTATGACTAACTGAAAAAAGAGTTATTTCTGTAGCACTGCATGTAATAGTTTCAGAAAGCTTTTGACACAAAAAATACCTCAACTTTGTGGTACTAAATAACTGGAAAATTATATGTTCTTAGGAAAAATTGGTCTATGCTTTAAAATGATTTAAATATAAAAGAGCACCTACAACAATTGGCAATATATTGAAAATGACTGAGCTTCAATTAGTTCAAATAAAAGCACTTTTGAATCTGTTTGCTGACAAAAAATAAATAACATTTTCAGCAGGCAGAAGTAGTATCTTCAGATATGTGCCGATGCAGGAATGACTGTGTTTGGTAAAATTTAAGAGATGTATTCTGTGTCATAATACAAATAATACATAATGCAAAATGTAATTCTAGCAATTTGGCAGAAATACAGAGAAATGTTCACACATCACTTCTGCTCCTTGCCTCTTTTTTCCTTTCTTGTGCTTTTTTTCTTCATTTTATTTTTTTATTTCTGCATTTGTAAAAAAATCTGTATAATACACCAGTGCAAATATTAGGAAGTTTCTCAACATATATCATTCAATAATGGGATTTTTTGTAAGGTTAACCAGCCACAAATATGGAATTAGATAGTATATAAATGTGCAATGAACAAATAAGACAAGTTGAGTGAGTTATTTCTAAGGCTTCAGTTTAAGATTACTGTAGTTTAGTGATGCTTGAATTTTACTAGAGTACTTTTAATTGTATTTCATGGAAGCATACTGTTGTTGTACTATATTTTGTTAAAGGGAAATCCTCACAAATGTTTCAAAAATGCATGTATCCATGGGCAGGCTGAATGCTACTTTAGCAGCTATATCTCCTTCCTCACCCTTGCTTGGATGAATTTATATAGCCCTCCCACCAAAACCTTTTGATTCTAGGTGGCTCACAAAACAAAAAACATAAAAAACACAGACCATCCTACTTGTGTTACTGTAGAATAAGTGTAGGCACACCAGACTGATCTTTCTGCAATGTATAGACATAGATCATTTTCTCAACAATGATTGTTGAGATCAAGACTGGGAAATTTCAGCAGGATTAAAGAGGTGGAGATTCCCAGGTCATAGTTATCCCAAAGATGCTGTTCAAAGGCAACTGGGCTTTCTTGACTTTTTTCCCCCCAAAAAAGTTTGCTTCAATTCTCATACAAGAAACTTCTTCAGAACTACAGAAACTTCTTCAGAACTGAAGAAACATTTTCAAGGAAAAATCCAAGAAAATCCAGCTGTTTTTTGAAAAGCACCTTTGGGGTAAGGGATTAAAATTCCTTCCATTCCCCATGTTAAGACTATGGATAGGATCTTCAGTGCTGATTTAAATATGTGTATGGAGGCTTATTGCCATAATTGCCTGATAAAATTTTATAATAATACATGGTTTGGATTCCATCAGCTCTCCAAAGTCCTTTGTTTGAGAACAAACCAGAGCATTGCAGATCTGATGCAGATGGAGCTTTCAAACACTTTGAGAGACTGATGATTGCTTAATTGTATATTGTCTTTTAAAATCAATGTAGCTTTCCTCATCATTTCCATCTTTTGGTTTAAATCAGGCATGTCCAGCTCGTGGGCAGCATGTGTCTTTGGACAGCTAGTACTTTAATGCGGCCTCAAAAGATTGTAAACTTTTGAAGTTTAAAGAAGACATTAAAATGGGAGAAACTACTACTGTCATTGCTGGGAAAAATATCTGTGATAAAAATGAATGCTTGTTTTTATTTCAATATCTGCTTTGATAAACAATGGTTGAAGGATATATGTAAATTTATGTCCTAGGGGAAGAAACCACAAGTTAACTGTAAGATGTTACAAAATGAACGGAAAGAGAAGAAATTCAAATACATCATTTGAAATTATATTTTGCTGCTTGCTATTTGGTTTGATGAAAGAGTGGGTGTTGATGAGAAATTTTAAAAAACTTTTGAAGGACAAAAAAAAGATTGTAAACTTTTAACATTATTATGTGATTTATATACATTAACTGTACTATATATTTTATGTGAGACCCAAGACAATTCCCCTTTGCTCAAAGTGGACCAGGCAAGCTAAAAGTAGGATACCCATGGCCTAGATAAAATCTTGCTTTGGATTCATGGCTTTAATTTAGGATTTTTGGTGGTAGGATAAATCTCGCTCAAAGGCACTGTATAAAAACATGTTATTTAAAATATACGTAGTTCTTGACTTATGACCACAATTTCTGTTGTTAACTAAGACATTTTGTTAAGTGAGTTTTGAACCATTTTATGACCTTTCTTGCCTCAATTGTTAAGTGAATCACTGCAGTTGATAAATAACCTGGTTTTTAAGTGAATCTGGCTTCCCATTGAGTTTGGTCATTGAGAAGATCACAAAAAGTGATCACATAACCTTGGGACATAGCAACAATCATAAATAAGAATCAGTTGTCAAGTATTTGAATTTTGATCACAAGATCATAGGGATGTTGCAAAGGTCATAAAATGGTATGAAAAACAGTTATAAGTCAGTTTTTTCAGTGCCTATAACTTTGAACAGTCACTAAATGAATTGTTGTAAGTTGAGGACTACTTGTTTATTAGATCTGTTTAAAAATCTGAATGATTTCGTTCTGCTCTTCCTTTTTTAGACAAATCTCTCCAAGTGCCATGTAGCTTCAAGTAATATGGACTAGGTTGGGAATATTCTGTGTATTGTTTGGCATTGTTGTGTACCAAAGACTTAATTATCATTTCAGGCTTAACATGTGTGTGCCAATTGTGTGAAAAAACAAACTTCACTTGTGAAACAGAGGGAGCATGTTGGACTTCTGTCATGCTAACGAATGGTCGGCAAGAAGTAATAAAGGCATGTGTTTCCCTACCGCAGCTGAAGGCACAGATCTTCTGCCACAGTTCTAAGAATGTAACCAGGACAGAATGCTGCTTCACAGATTTCTGCAACAATGTCACCATTTACCTGCCCACAGGTAAGTCCTTCTTGTTAGTACAAGAAAATCTACAGTGAAGACAATCTTGTCACATCTATTTGGACCTAAACCCAAAATAATGCAGTATGTATTTATTTCTGAATAAAGAGTTGGGTTGCATGTTAAAGCAAAAGTAAGTTTTTTTGTTTATTAATGAAATGATATTATTATCATTTCATTAAAATTATATATATATTTAAACTATGAGAAATGCTATGCTTTTACTACAGATATTTCTTTAAAATATTTGAAACAAAATTCTGATTTTTTGTTCACTCTTGTATTCACTTAGCTGGCTTGAATTTTGAATTGAGATGGCACACTTATAGTGATGATAAATCAATCAATAAATATATGTTCATAAGTTACACAGATGTAGTATTTGATATCACACTTATCAAGATAAATCTTGTAAATCAATCTTACAATATGAACATCATACCATTCCCATTCCCCATGTTTGGCATAAAGGTTTTTTATTATACAGGTGTAATTATAAACTTACAACCTTGACTTACAACCATTTGTTAAGTGATTGTTCGAAGTTGCAACAGCACTAAAAAAAGTGACTTATGATCATTTTTCATCCTTACAACCATTGCAGAACTCTCATCGTCAGGTGATCAAACTTTGGATACTTTGTGTTTATGTCAATTGCAGTGTCCCAGAGTCATGTGATCACTTTTTGCAACCTTCTAATAAGCAAAATCAATGGAGAAGTCAGAAACCGTGTTATTAACAACTGGAATGATTCACTTCACAAGTATGGCAAGAAAAGTCATAAAATGGGGCAAAATTCTCTTAACAATTGTTTTACTTAGCAATTGAAATTTTAGACATAATTGTGGTTGTGAGTCGAGGAGTACTATGATTTAGTTCCCTTCAAGTTTTCATTTAATGAATTTCTGTATAGTTCAAATTTCAGTTCAATTAGAAGATTTAAATAAAAGGAGGATCAGAAGCCTTATGACTTGAATCTGCAATCAAGTCTGCAGCCTCCCAGTCATAGTCTGTCCCACTTACTCCTGCCCTATAAACTTTGTTCTGAGTTTGAGGAGTCAGTTGTAAGACTTTCTTTGATCACATGTGAGCTCAGTATAGACATGGCCTTAAGAAAGACCAGGAAACCATAGGCATGTATTCCATCCAATTCCTAGTTTTGAAGTATAAATAGTAAGTGCTATGGTCAGTGTGTCAGGGTCCAAGTAACAGACCCAATTCAATCAAAACTCTGACGCCTGGGGTTTCCTCGAAGCACAAATTTATTAGGCATGTCATATTGGCACAGCTGGTAAACATCTGACTCTGAAAGACCTGAGGTTTTCTCCCCCCAAATCAACTCCCCCCCAAAAAAATTCTTTCCCCCAGTCCCCACATCTGTCACATGGTCCAATCAGGTCACTATCCCAACTCCATTTGGCCTCAATACACGCCCCTCCAGCACCTGATGGGAACGTCCTTGATTCATTTTGACTACAAGTCCCCAGCTATCTCTATGCCCCACTCCTTTTCTACAGTTCCAACCAGCCTCTCTGTGGCAGCCCTGAAGATGCTCCAGTATGGCTTCAGGTCTGACACAGTGTCTGTAGCACTTAGACTTTTATACTGCTTCACAGTGCTTTATAGCCTTCTCTACATGGTTTACAGAGTCAGCATATTGCCCCCAACAATCTGGGTTCTCATTTTACCAACCTTGGAAGGATGGAAGCCTGAATCAACTTTGAGCCTGGTGAGATTCAAACTGCCAAATTGCCGGCAGCCGATAGTCAGCAGAAGTAGTCTATAGTATTGCATTCTAACAACTGCTGTAATTAGTTTGATTCTGATCCAGAACAAATGTTTGCCCTCTGAAAAATTATATAACCATGTTCCAATATTGTCAAGGTGAATTGTTAGAATTGTAAACTATGTGTTTATATGATGTGAGAATATTATACTTTTTTGTTATCTTTCTCCAAATAACTACTACATAGTAAGGACAAAAATATATGCACAAGAGTCATCTGTGTATTTTTACCTAGGGTTAAATTCTCTTATACTCTGTGGAACTTATTCTAATGAGTATGTTAATTGAAGTGCAGCCAAAACCTTATCAAAGAAGTAAGCACCTACACTGTTAGAGGGATTTTTGTTCAAGTTTCCAAAACCTTTGTAAGAGCAGCTTTGAGACACTGTTGTACAACAGGTCTGATAAAACATTTCCTTATCCATTTTGTATTGCTTAAGCATCTCCTGAAGTTTTATTTTCATACTGTATTTATTTTGTGGTTAATGTTTAATAATTTTTGACTTCTAGTTTCAGTATTAAATATTGCTTGACGACAATAGTTTTTAAAATGTTTATTTCGGTAGCTCAAGAATATATTTCTAAAATTCAGTCTGACATTAATCTTTAATCACCAGAATGAAGCATGATATATAAAGCTTTAATAATTATTTAGGTTATAGGAAGAAGCTGTTTCTTAAAGGAAGTTAATGAATTGAATTTTTTGCTGCTATACAGCTATTACCTAATACCATTTAATCAGGGAGCATTAATGTTGTGCCACACTTCCATAAATTGCCTAAATACTGTATGTATATGACTACATTCATATTTGCATAGGAAAAATAGGAATATTGAAATAAACATTTCCTGCCAATCTTTATATTTTTCCAGTGAAAAGATGTATACATAATCACTATGTGAAATTTTTACCTAACTTAAATACAGAAACATTCTTTTCTCCTTGCTCAGTGACAATTGAGATCCAGTCTTATAAAGAAAGACTTGTAAAGGAAGACACTCACCTGAACATTCTTTGCTGGACTATTTTATGGTTTTAATACAGCTTACTGTTTTGAGTCCAAAATTGTAAGCATTATTTTAGGGACATGACAACTGTTGTAATTACATTGAATTAATGATCTCCCCAGTTAGTTAACCTCTATCTCTTGCATGCTGAATATTGGGTTTCAAAGATGATAAATAGCCTTGGCATGGGGTAACAAAAAATAATGTAATAAGTAGATATGTAGTAAATGCTATGGTCATTGATTGTAATTACTTTAATTTTGATTCAGAACATATATTGTTAGTGACTGTTCGAGGTTATGATAGACTCCCCCAAAACTACTTACAGCCCAATTTCAAAGTTATGATGGCTGCAGTACCCCTGCAGTCATTCTCCCATAAGTCCATCCACAGGGATGCTGCAGTGCTCATCCACCACTGATTCCACACTGCTGTGTTCCTGTAAGCATGTGTCGACCATAGGGAGATCAGGAGGAATATAGCATGGGCCAATTAGGCAGAGTTTAACAGCTGCCTCAGGGAGAGCAGGGGGCGGAGTCATTAAGTCAGGCCATTTTGCTAATTTGCCATGATGACATGCAGTCGTAATAGGCAGGCTCAATTACAGTGATAGCTCAAGGACTATCCATATATATATAAAAGCTTATATCAGAGAAATGTTTATGTCAAATAATAAAAACAGGGCATATCTGTATCCAATTACATAAATTAGAGAAGCTGTATATACATTTCCTATGTGATATAAAATGTAAATGGTTATGTAGGTTAGGAAATTTCCTACATTGCTTTTTAAATAAAAATAATCAGATTGGAACTTCTCTACTAATAGTACATGGACTAAAATGGTACAGGTAGTCTCAAATTATGACTGGTCATTTTATGTTTGGTGTTTTAATAGTATGGACTCTAAAACACTTTTGGCCATCCTAAAATGCACACGCACACACACACACACCCTGCAGGTCACATGACTGCATTTTGGGTACTTGGCAATTGAGTCAACTTTGCAACTAGTTACAGCATCCCATATCACATGAACATGATTTGCAATAGATTTTGCTGGTTTCCATGTAATTTAACTTAATGACCGCATAATTCACTTAACAATTGTGTGATTCCCTTAACAGCAGTGGTTTGCTTTATGATCACCACAACACTTTTAAGTCCCCCTTAGCTTTTCCAGATGAGAGCATGTATATTTTCCCTGTCATTGGGATTCCTTGGGCTATTATCAACCAGCTTTCATTATGCCACATTGTTATATGTGAACTGTATAACAGACTATAACATTAAAAAATATTTTTGTTTTACTCATGAATACATCCATTTTCTGAAGAAGACTATCGTTTTTAAAATCCTGCCACATCTGAACAATAGTAAACCATGAATATCTACTAAGGAACAGACCATCCATTATTCCATAAAAGTATTATAGCTTACTGAGCGAATTGTTTTGCAGCACAGGAGGGATAATGTATAAATGAAACCAGACACAATCTTTATCTAAAGTTAGGTCAAGAATCCCCTTCTGATAAATTTTGGGACATAGGCCATGGCCTTTGTTCAAGCATTGTTAGCATTTTGGGAATAATAATCTCATGACAAACATGAAGAAGCAGGGCTGCATACTTATCATTGGTAGACAGTTTGTATTAAAATTAAATCAGACCATTGGTCCACCTTGCCCAGTGCTCTTTAGCCGGACTGGTAACATCTTCTGATGTGTTTCTCAGACTGACTTTCAGAGATCGTAACGTAAGTTGTTTGATACCTATTGTTTGCAGTCATCGACCAAAGTTCCTAGAAGTAAATACTGTAGGGAGAGTATATTTTCATGAAATTATAATTTGCTGGGAACTTTTTAAGCCATCTCTCTCCATCCGTACTCACCTAAATTATGACCCCTACACTGCATATTTTTAGTGTTAGCTGAGAGTGTTTTTTTAATAACTGTTTTCAAAGGCTTTATTGTCAACGGTGTAAAAAGGGAAGGGAAAATAAAGCCTTTCCTTCACGTTTACTGGCACCTGACAAAAATATTTACCATCAAGTTTTAATATGTTTTTAAAGGAAAATAAATCTGAAGGTTGTTAGCAAGGCTAGTATTATATAAATACTTTCTTATATAGCAATTGGCCAGGAGAATTCCTCAAACTACACTTAGACCATCAGTTTCTTCAGAGAAGGAAGAATACTAAAAGGATTGTTTTGGTGAGACAATATTTTTTTGAATCTGTTTTCTTCTGCCTTTGTTCCTTGGCTTAAATTATATTCTGATTAACTTCAGGTTAATATTATCACTGATCTTTGTCCCATGGATCTTTTCTGGTAGCTGCTTTCAATTCAGAGCTAATTATATTTACACACAAGATTTACTGCATAATTTCCTGAATCGTAAAAACAAAAAAAAATGTGGGTTTCCCCCCCCAATGTATAGTTGTTATGTAACTGTCCAACACAAGATAGACCAAGGATGACAAAGAAGCTCCTTATGCTATACCAAACAAAGAAGGCCTATTTGTCTTCTCATTATAGAAAAACTTGCATGTACACTTGTACGTTTTGCTTTGTTTTATGTAACAGGGCAAATAGGAATTGCTCATGTGGGAAGCGATAAGTGGAAGTATGTGGGAATGGAAAAGAGAGGCTAGCTATTTTCTTACAACATTCATAGAAAGTAAGAAATAGAAAAACATGATTGGTTCTACCCCATGTCAGTTATCTATATGTGTAATTGTTATATGTCAGTTATATATATATATAATTGAGAAAAAGAAACTTTGTATGCAATACTTTCAACTGTGTAGGTAAAGAATAATAGAGTTGGAAGGGAACTTGGAGGTCTTCTAGTCCAATCCCCTGCCTAGACAGGAAACCCTAAACTACTTCAAATAAATGGTTATCCAACATCTTTTAAAAATCTTCCAGTGTTGGAGCAGTCACAACTTCCGGAGGCAAGTTGTTCCACTGATTCTTAGGTATCATGATTCTTAGGTATCATAACCAATCACTATTATTTTACTATTAATTGTACTTATATATTGATCTTCTGACTAAACAACTCAAACAGAAGTAGTATTCAGCAAGTTCTGGCCAGTTCTGGAGAATTGGTAATGGAAAGTTTGAGTAGTTTGGAGAACTGGCAAATACCACCTTTGACTGGCCCCGCTCCCATCTATTCTCTGCTTCCTGAGTACCAGCTGATTGGCTGGGTCTTCTTTTGTTGTCCTGCACAGGAGAATGGAACTGGAAAGAAGGTTAGTGGGGAGAGAATGGGGATTTTGCAGGGTCCTTCCCGTGGAGTGGGGTGGGAATGGAAATTTTATAATATCTTTCCCCTGCCACACCCACCAAGCCACGCCACAGAACCAGTAGTAAAAAATTTGAATCCCAACACTGAACTCAGATCATTATTTATAAATTTGACCTATTAACAGCTTCATTCACACATTGTACTCTTTGACTTGTATAGTTCCTCAGGAGAAAAATGTAAGATTTGTTTAGATGCTAACAGATGGATATCAAATAGCTAGTGCAGATTTCTTGAGATGTGTGCCAAAGTAAGCCCCATGTTGATCACTGATGAAATTAACATCTTCTTGCTTGATTTGAAGCAGAATGTGAAATTGATTGGAAAAGTGTATGATGTCCCAAATTTTTTATTTTAGCTTGGTGAAATGAAGGATTATTAAAATGTACTATAAAGGCTGCAAAATGAAATAACACGGAGCAAGCGGAAACAGTAAAGTTACATTGTTGGTTTAATGTTATAAATCTCAGGTCTGTATTAACATATGCTTGTTTAAAAAAATTATGTTCTAAGGTGTGTTTTTTTCTGCTGCTAATTAAAAATGGCTTACTGTTGCTGTGCATTGATTTTATTGAGTCTATTTTCAACTGCTTAAGCCCATGTCACACTGCACCAACGGATGGAAAGAGGATGTAAAATGGAGAGAAACACTTGCCATCTTAATAACGCGATTCCGATTGAGCAGTGACGCTACGAACTCTTTTTTTGTTAAGTATGTATGCTGTTATCTTGACGATGCCAGCTCGCGCTGCAGTGTTGTACCAATGCCGTCAGTCGCTGAGGTCCGTCCCACGCATACCGTCGAGCTGAGTTCCATCCGCTCAAAGAAGTTTGGCTGCTCGCCAAACTTTTTTGAGCGGAAAATGTATCCAAACGCGGTCCGTTTCGTATCCGCAACGCATACGGGGAACATTCCGTCTCATCCGTTACGTGTCCGCTATATCTGCTAGGCATCCGCTGCGCATCCGCCGCAAACTCAAACCGCGTCCAAGCGGAAAGATGGACACCAGGAGGAGGCGAAAAACAGACGTGGAACAGGATAGCGCACATTAGTAGCACGGTCAGAGAGAAGGATGGAAGCCGGATGCAGCTTCGCAAAGAAAGTATTTTTCTAAATGGAAAAACGTTCGCAGAGGGGAACCTATCTCAGATATTAAGGAGTCTATGCAGGATGTCTTAGAGGATGCAAAAAGGACACTAGCGAAAACCTATATTTCCTATAAAAAAGGGGGAGGGAACTCACCGTGGATCTCACTTTCAGTCCAGCAGCCCTGCTGTGCAGACCTCTGCCAGCCTTCATCTGGCTCTTGCTCTCTCACACAGCAGCCATTGATGTCCACCATGGGATCGTAACACACTCCTTTTTGGTAGCCACATCCTTCTGCAACAGCGACGCCATCTACAGGCTCTTTCAAACTGTTCTAGGCGGAAGAAAAGGAGGGCGGCCAAGAAGTGTCTTGGATCCGAAGATGATCGGGAAGAAGAGCAGGAGTACGGATTGTACAACAGCTGATGGTGGAGCTGCAGGAACGAAGACCCTCGTGGCATTCCAGAACTTCATGAGGATGCTCCAGCCATGTTGATAAGTTGTTGAGGGCAGCTGAGACCAGGTGCACCAAGGACAACACCAAGCGTCCAATCCAGCCTGGACCCTGCTAAGTGGCACTGACTCTGCGCCACCTGGCCCTCAGAGGACCACCCTACAGAGTATGCAGTACGGCTGGAGGATGCCACACAACACCATTAGCATTGTGGTCGAAGAAGTGCGATGCGCAGGCCATCATCGAAGAATACCTGGGAGAGCTCCCCAACTGCCCTGCCACTGAAGTAAGGTGGAAGAAAGTTGCAGAGCACTGGTATCAGAAGTGGATGACTTTCCCGCACACCGTTGGAGCCATAGATGGCAAGCACGTGGCCTGCAAGCTCCAGCCAAGTGGGTCCACTTATCTTCAACTACAAGGGCTTCTTCAAGCATCATCCTCTTCGCCATGGGTCGATGCTGACTAAAGTCATGTACATCGATGCATCAGGCACGAGCTCATCCTTCAGATGCCCAGGCTATACAGACGCCAGTCACCTCAAGGAGGGCTTGAACGCAACCTCATCATGGGCTTCCCAGATCAGACCCCCTGCCCAACGACACACAAGAATGCTGCCCTACTTCATCGGCGGGGACTGACGCCTCTCCCTCAGAACCTACCTCATGAAGCCCTACACTCCAGACTCCTCAGCCGTGAAGAGAGGATCGTTCAACTACAGGCCTGTCCAGGGCAAGGCGGATGGATGGAGAACGCCTTTGGCATCCTGGCCAACAGATTCCAGGTACTTCTCACCACCATGCTAGCATCGCCCAGAGATTCATGAGGAGGATTCGTGGAAGCTTGCTGCATCTTTGCACAATCTCATGTGCACAGCGCCTACCGCAGTGTTGGCAGAACAGGCTCGTGGACCTTCAACAAGGCAATGGGGATATGGAGCCTGGGGAAATGGAGAGCAAGCGGCAAAACTCTGACAGACATTAAGGATATGCAAGCCCCACCAGAACTTCAGTGAAGCGGAAGAAGCAGCGCAACTTCCTGAGACAGCTGGTGCAACTCCCAGCTGGAGGCAGTGGAGTGCAAGACAGGATGATAGATGATTAATGGATGCTTCCTTCAGCCTGTCTCAATCACACTGAGATGAGATTGTGCCATGTATTGGGTGGGCCTACAATGAACAGGGCATTTAATAAAGAGTTGTGTTCATGTTGACATGTGTGGATGAAGATTAACATTATTATTGATAATAAAGAGCCATAGGTGTGGCACCTGGGAGGGTGGACCATTACAGTCTCAACTATGTGCTCACTTGGAGGTTATCTGTCCACAGCCTATTATTCCATGCCAAAGGTATTCCTCGCGCATCCCACAGTTATCCCTGGCCATCCCACAGCTATTACCCTTCCAACAGGTATCCCTGCCATTCAGCCATCCTACCCATCCCACAAGCATGCAAGGCTTAAACCATTTCTAAAAAGTTTCCAACCAAGACTTTATCGACAAAAAATAAATGAAGCAAAGTGTGTGAAGCAAAGATAATCTTTTTTAATAAAAAAGCTGTAAAGAGAAAAATGACCCAAGTCCAAGTGTCCATAAAGTCAACAGGTAGCCACCCAGTCCTGGCACTCTTCTTGGTCACTTCTGAGCGTGCCAGTCTCAGGGTGAAGCCAATGCTGTGGAGGTGCGCTGCTGCGTGGAAGTGCTGGTCTGAAGCGGCCACTGGCGGTGCCTGGCCCCAAGAATGGGGAAACAAACAGGCGAACGGTGTGTTGAGTAAGCTCTCAGAGAAGCTGGCTCAGCCCCCGTGAGTGTTGAGAGCCCCTTCCTCCATGACCATGGGGTGTCAGCCCAATACATACAGATGTCTTGAGGCCGGGCTTGGCTGTGGCGTGAGGAAGGAGCAGTGTAGTGGGTCTGTCTGGTCTACAGCTGGGGAGGACGGCATCGGTGGCAGGGTGGCGCATCTATTGTGGCTGCAATGGTGGTGGGGTGGCATTCGCGTGGCATCAGTGGCACCGGTGCGTCCAATGTACCTGAGTGCCTGCACTGGAAGGGCTGCCTGTGCTGCTGAAGCCTCGCGTGCGTAGCGCGTTAGCCTTTGGTAGGGCGAGGGCCTGTGGAAAGCCTTGGAAGGAGCCAGTGGCACACCTGGGCTGGAGGAGCAGGCCTGGACTGGGTGGGAGCAGGTTCAGCTTGTCTGGGAGGGTTGTGAAGAGATGTCGGTGATCCTGTCCTTCACCTGGTATCTGGGCTTCCACATGTTCATGAGGGTCTGGTTGACGTAGGTGAGGAAGGGCTTGCGGTTGGAGGATGCTGCATCGGTTGTACCAGCTGAGAGAGGAAGACCTACGGCTGCTCCTGATGTGTCCTTGACTCCAGCAGGACAGTTGTTGGCTCCTGCCCCTCCGGTCTGGCTCTTGTCTGCCTTTCTGTGGAGGTGGAGCTAGGGGGTGGATGCGTGTTGGCTGTGGTGGAAGTGCCCTCTCCTTGCTCCACTCATCTAGGGGTTGCCACCGCTCGCCGCCACGGGTAGTAACAGCTGTCGGGGTGTTTCCGGCGTGCGCACGCTTCACAGATACCCTGCCTGGACACAGGAGCTGACTCTTGCCAGAATAGACGCCTTCTGCAGCAAGCTGCCTGAGAGAGAGGGTTGTGAGAGGGCTGCTGCCTCTGGTGGCGGAGTCAGCTCTCCAAAAGTGCACTTCGGCCATACCGTAGGTCTCTCTGTCCGTCAGTTGACCGTGGCCCTGGCCAGATTTCGAGCTTGCATCTTCCCGTACATGGCATGTGCTTCCACAAGCCGAGGACACTCCCGAAGTGTAGCCCAGGCTCTCCCGCCTTCTCTCTCCAAGCAGCCTGCTTTCCTCTTTGAGTAGTCTCGATAGAGCCTGTGTCCCTTACGCCCAAGAAGATATTTCATTCTCCCTCAGCCACTCCAGCACCTCCTCCTCATGTTCCTCTTCATTGTGTATTGCCTCCGTCTCCCGTTCACTGTGTCTACCTCTTCCTCCCTTTGGCAGGGCCATATGGCGCCTCATCCAGAAGGGCTCGAGTTGTAGGGGCTGCTACTCTACACCACCACCACCGCAGCAGCAACAGTAGGGCAGCAAAAGCAGACCACCAGGACCAGGAGCACCAGCAGGAGCCAGGAGCACCAGCAGGATCAGCAGGACCTAGGACAGGCCAGCAAGTAAATACCAGCAGAAGCACCACCGAACACAAGCAGCATGCGCAGAAGCACGCACCACCAGAAGCAGCATCAGCACAGTAAGCACCGCAGAAGCACCACCCCCAGAAGCACCAGTCACCAGAGCAAGCAATCCAGAGCAAAGTCAGCTATCAGCAGAAGCCCCAGCACCAAGGAGCGATGCCCGGGCAGCAGAAGCCCAGACAGAAGCATGAGTCAGGGCCAGGGGTGGGGGTGGCCCTGTCCTTTTGCCAGGGCTGGCAGCAGATAGGCATGAGGCTCTTTTCTCTCCCCATGGTTGTTGGGTTGCTGGCTTTGGCTGGCTGGCCAAGCTGTGTCTGGAAGCAGGTCCTTTCCTCTGAATTGACCTGCTTGCGAGCTGGCTTCCCTTTATATCCGCGGGGCTGACGGCAATGCATCCCGTCCCCGCATGCGCAGTGAACGCTAAGGCATGCCGCTAGGCTTCCCTAGGCTTCCGTCTGTGCACACCGCTTCATCTGCCTCTGCATTCCGCTCTGCATGCCGCTCTTTCCATTCCGCATTCCGCTTTGCTGTGCTCCCCCGGTAAGGCCTTGCCGGATATAGCCATTCGCTCCATCCGCTTCCAATCTGCTAGCCATTCACCGCTTCCATCCGCCCTACGTCCTCACCCCGGTCCATTCCTTCCGGTGTTGTCTCGCTCTTGCCTTATGCAATTCGGGGCATTTTTGAAGAGCGGATAACAAACGGATGGAACAATGGAACATTTTGCTCGTCTGCTGTGTCCTTTTTACAAATGTTTTGCATCCGTCGGCCAGTGTGACAGGGCCTTTAGTAAAGAAATACTCCTCCCGTTGCCTAAATGTGACTTGCATTAACCAACCATGGCCACTATTTAAAGAAGTATTCTAAAACCAGCAAGCTGTTGTCAGACTGTGTATTAAAATTAATTATAAACAACTTCTGGGTTTGAATCGTGAATTAATAGGTAGGATTCAAAAAGGCAAAATTTGATATCCTGCTCCACCTCCATTGGTATCCAGCAGTGGGTTCAGTAATGAGTGGGAAATTAAGATCGAGATTATATTGTTGCCTTGTTGTGAGCTTGTTCTTTTCTTCTGCTCGAGCCTTTGATGGCCTGTCTCTGGCTGTCATGGTGTAGAGTTAAAAATAGATTTGGCATTTAATGGATAGAATGTACTGTTTTTCAGGAGTTCCTTGTGGTTGTTGTTTTTGTCTCCAGAACAGATATTCATCTCTTGATCAAACTCTCAGGAGATTTAAAGATTGAAATCTCAAGCATGCTTTCTTGGAAGTAAGTTCAGTTAAAATTAGTGGCTGAAGCAAGTGTGTTGAGTGAGAGAAAAAAGCAAAAAGTGAAGCATGGAGCAGCCACCAATCCAACCTAGGATAAAACAGTTATTCTGCTTGTTATATTAAATTTATCATGACTCTGGTGACTGAACCCACTGATTTGTGTTAAATGAGAAGTATAATCAGAGACATTAATTAAAGTAGTGATTATTGACAGTTAAAATCGTGTTCAAAATATGAGTTTTGGGAACTATTTTTTTTAATTGAATAGGAGATTAGGCCTCTCAATTCAGCAAGCAGTGCTCAGTTCTGTACCAACTGAAGTTTCTAGAACAGACACAAATTGCAGCCCTACACAAATTGTATTAGTTTAGTTAATAGAGGGATGCTGTGGCTTGGTGGCCAGGACACAGCTTGTCAATCAGAAAGGTCGGCAGTTTGGCAGTTTGAATCCCTAGCACTGCATAACGGAATGAGCTCCTGTTAGTTGTCCCAGCTTCTGCCAACCTAGCAGTTCAAAAGCATGTAAAAATGCAAGTAGAAAAACAGGAACCACTTTGGTGGGAATGTAACAGCGTTCCGTGCACCTTCGGCATTTAATCATGCCAGCCACACGACCACAGAGACGTCTTCGGGCAGTCCTGGCTCTTCAGTTTTGTAACAGAGATGAGCATCACCCCCTAGAGCCAAAAACGATTAGCACGTATGTGTGAGGGTAACCTTTACCTTTAGTTAAGAGTATAGCTAGTCTTCGACTTACAATTATTTGTTCAGTGACTGCGCAGTTACAACAGCACTGAAAAATGTGACTTATGACTCATTTTTTTCACACAACCATTGTAGCATCCCTGTGGTCACATGATCAAAAAAATTGGATGCTGGGGTCAACTGAGCCCCTTTTGCGACCCCTTTTGCAAAGTCAATGGGGAAACCAGATTCATTTAACAACTGTGCTACTAACCTAACAACTGCAGTGATTCACTTAACAACTGTGGCAAACAAGGTCATAAAATGTTGCAAAACCCATTTAACAACTGTCTCACCAACATAACTTGGGCTCAAGTGGGGTCGTAAATCGAGGACTTGTATTACAATGTATGCATTCCAGGTTTAGTTCTCCTTTTTCCAGGAATAGAGACACCTGGATTATCAATTGATGTGTAAAATATACTCAAGGCATTGGAATAGTGAAAAAGAGATACATATCCCAAAGCACTTCAGAACTATGGATCTGTTCCTTCTGGGAGAGTGTGTCCTCACTCAGAACAGGAAGACCTTTTACCTCTCTGGAAGGTAGACAGACCTCAGCAAGCATCTCAATCTTGTATGCAGTTTCAGTCTATGATTCCAATTTATTACCAACAACAGGCAGGTGTTCAGAAGAGTCACATCATTTCTGCAATGTACCACAGAAAAATAATTTTGGATTATTATGTTGTGGTTCTATAATTAACGTGATCTGTGGATTAAGTTCTTGTAAGTCAGAATAAGACTATCTTGCTTAGTAACTTGTTCCTACATTGGTCTAGAAATGCTGTTATATAGGTATAAAAATATTATTTTTGCCTCATAATTCCTTAGCAAAATTTAGTTAGGTTGCAACCAGGTTTAAACGCATAGCCAACAGGACTTAATATCTTTTGACAAATCTGTTCTTTGTTGATGTATTTAATTTCCTTTAAAGATAATCCAAATGCTCATTACTTTATCTTGTAGCAGCAAAATCTAACAATTTGTACATTATTAAATCTTCTTTAGCAAAACAAATAAATTAATAAATAAATAATTAATCTTACTGAACGTCAAAACATTTATAGAGAAAAGGTCCAAATAAATTTTCATGTTGTTGGAAATGCAGTAAGATTAATGGTTCTTTTAATCATATGCTTGCACTGCATCCTATAATTGTTCTTTCTGGGAATGACACTGCTATACATATTAACTTTGTGACAAGATTTAATATGCTTAAATATTCTTCTGAATTATATCTTTGATCATGTGGTAATTAACAACAGGACAAAAAAGAGGATTTTCCATGCCCTACTTATAACTAAAAAGACCTGGTTCATGAGCATTGGAAATATAAATATATGGTCTCAGCTAGGCACTAGTCTTCAGGGTTGATGGTTTAGCAAGTTATGAAAGAATTATTTATCAACATAGATGTCACCTCGTAAAGCATTCCTGGTTTGCTCTCGAGTTGCCATAAGAAGGAGATCTGATGGAGCAGTTCGGTTGCTATGACCAGAAGCACATTCCACGTATATCTTTCTCCAGATTGTGTCCCAAGTTACCAGAGCCAGCCGGAGAGGTGTATTTTTTACAGCCTGCAAAAGTGCTTCATTGGAGAATGTGATTTATGACACACCCTGGGAGGAGGGAGGAAACAGGTCATAAGTGGGCAGTAAATTATGTAGGGCAGAGCTAACTGCATTCAGGAAAATAATAAATAATTTATTTTATGCTAATAAATAATCGGATTTCTTTTGAAACTTGGCTCAAGGCTTATGAATTAATTAGGGCATCCATCGGAACCCTGACAATAGATTAGCTTTGGATGATTACAATGAAATATGGCTATCTTTTCTACTATTGCAATACTTATGTAGAACATATACATATGTAATATGTATCTGTGAATATATAACAGAATTACAGAATTCAAAGGGATCTGGAGGTCTTCTAGTCTAGCCCCCTGCTCAAGCAGGAGACCCTATATCATTTCAGACAAATAGCTGTCCAGTGATGGAGCAGTATGTTTCTATTTCCTGTTTTTTAGTTTTCTTGTTTTTCATTTTTTTCTTTTTTTCATAGCCACATATATTATTTATTTTTCTTTGGTTTTTTTGGTTTTAGTTAATAAAAGCAAAATAAGCAATCAAACAAAACATTTTGACTGTCAACCCCAGAATGAAGGAAAAAGAAGAGAGGGAGTAAAAGGAAAATAAGAATTTGTTGTGTGTTTGTATGCACATGTGTCCAGATGTGTATGAATCATAATGTATGCTATATAGGAGAATATTATTATCTTCATTACATTGGGAGGTTGGTATATAAATTAAGTAATTATAATAGTAATTATAATAGTGAGTCCATCCATTGAGATCATGCATGTCCCAGAAGGCTAGTCTCCAAGGATGAAAAATACTCCCCGGATTAGACTTTTATTTCTGGGATGCTAAATAATCATTGGCTCATACAGTTTGTGAGTCATTCTGAAGATCTTATCTATATTTATGTACTTCCAGTATCACATGGATGAAAAATAAATGCACATATACCACATTTATATTTACACTAATAGTGAACATCACATCTAATTACTGCTGTTTGCTAACGGATATTTTCTGCCATATGAATGTTTTATTCATTTAATTTACATTAGACTGTTATGCATTAACTTCTGCAGTAATGTGTGTTAATGAATTAGCTGCAGTACTTTCCATTATACATGAAAAATAATGCCTAACCTTACAATATACTTACAGTTAATATGGAGTAACTGCCATTCAGATATAGACAGAGGCAAATAATTATCAGAATAAGTGGTTTAAATAGAAGCAGCTGATAGACTATGGAATACTTTAGACTGATTTCAGGGAAGTGTTTTGGGGAATTCACAGGGAGGTAAACACTATGGTTCTTTTAAGAACCTGTGTAATTTCTTAGAATGGGGAGAGGGAGGGGAAGATGGAGAGGACCAAAGAGCTACTTGGAATCTAACCAGATCTGTTAATCTCCCAGGGCAAACCTACATAATCTGATCCAACTCCTCTAGAGCAGATGAGACTATGCATTCATCCTGCAAAATCTCTCTATTAGGGCTTGACCGCTTGATCTAGTATAACATTATGGATAGCATCTTTATTATTGGTGGCCACTTTGACATAACAGTAGTGCCATAACCTGATGCTGCTTGACCTGAATCTGCAGATTATCCTGATAAGCAGAAGAGCCAGAAGTTTAGGGGGTACATATAGAAGGTTGAACCTCTCTGGCTAATGAAACATCCCATTTCAACTGCAAAGCTGGTCCTTCAGGCACAAAGTAAATTGTTTGGGATATTATGGAAATGTTTAAACTTGAACGGATTTGAAAAGTAAAATAGGGAATTTTTGTTTTGCCAGAGTGTCACACACCACAACAAAGTTACAAAATACTCTGATCAAAAGCCAAGTTTTAAATAATCCAGGACAGTACTTTCAGGTTAGTTAATTTGGTTTGAAAATTATGAACAATAATAAAGAGTTAACAACTGAAAGTTGACAATCTTTTTGCAAAGATACATTTTGAAACTCAGGTCTTGTGAATGGGTTTTTGACATTTGTAGTTATAAAAGATGTTCTTGGTAGATCTAAAGGAAACTATGATAATGCCAAAACAAACACATCTACAGGATAACCACCATATTATGTAAAAAAATAAGTACTATGGTACTTAAGCCTTGACATCTGATCAAATAATGTATGATGCTACATTTGCATCACCTTTCATTATTTGCTGCCCAATGTATGCCCATAGAGGGTCTTTTAAAAAAAAAGATCCTGTCTCATATGAATATCCCATGTGACCTTCGTGCTTTAATATATCCACTTAAGTCTGTTCTGTAATTGACATACAAACACTAAGAGAAAATGAACCAATAAGTCTAATGTAGGTAGAAACAGTAGACATAAATGGGACTCCACGAATTGATCACATGTCTTGGTCATTCCCAAGTGACTTCATTCCCTAGTTACCTCATTCCCAGTCATTCCCTGGTGACTTTCCATGTGCTATGCCTGAGCTTCTGCGGTTATGTTCTCTCTTTATATTGTTTTCCTTTTGCCGAAGGCCATGCTCAATGAGTCGGCAGACAGTGGCGTGTGTTTGCATAGGCTCACTTCCTCCACAGCCACCCTCAACACTTAGGGGCTCCTTTAATGTAATGTGTGAAGAGGCTTAGTATATCAGTAGCAGGTCCACAATCCTGGTTTCGGTGATAAGGTTATTTGTGATGACATTCCTCCCAATTTGGGATTTATAGCCGAGTGCTTGGTTGCAGGTAATTAGTTAAATTTAGGGCAGTGCTATTTTATCATTGTGTATTCTACAGGCTGGCCTATGCCCTCTTCGTCTTATCTGTATTTATTTTTATTTTATTGTAAAACAAACTCTCTAATCTTTTCCAGAAAATTACATGTGCTGCTCTTATTTCCCATAGGAAATGTTTATTTAGAGATATTTAGTAATTTTATCTTCTAAATAAGATTGTGTTCTTACCTGAGGGCTTATTCATTATGCAGAAAAATAAAAATGAATATCTTTAATCAATCTGGATATTAGCAAGTTACATACTTTCATCTGAATATTTAATAAGTAGCCCATTGAACTTTTCTTTCCTTCCTTATAAGGCTGATTTTTCATTTAAATTTATATCTACTTCACCCTTTTTCTTTCTTTTTTTTGTGACAGTAACCTATCATCACGTGATTTCTTATGCTCTTGAGGGGGGATTGGAGGAGCTTTGTTATGGGTCTTCTCTACCCAGAATTACCCCTTTGAACCTGGAGTTAATTCAGTATATGGAAATAGATTCTACACTTTTGGAATATGTCAGGTTATACCAGCAATCAAGGAAAGAATCCGAGAAGAGGTAGATAACAATAGAACTGTAGAACTGAAAAAGCCATTATCCCACGGTGTCTAACCATGTGTAGTACAGAAATCCTAATCAAACAATGCATTACCAATGGCTGTCCACCCTTTTCTTGAACATGTCCCGTGAAGGGGAGTCCACCTCCTCAGTGGGTAATGGTTGAACTGTTCTTGCTCTTGATGTTTTTCTTGCCCTTGCAGACATGGCTGTATATTATTGTTTTGCAAAATGCTGAATGCAAGCTTGAAACTCAAATAAAGCTTCATTTATCCATTCCACTCCAGCTAGCATCCTTTCACATACACTTATTTGGAAGCAAAAACATATCCTGTATCTAACACTAGAGGTCTCCTTGACCAACAGCCTGAGAAACCGTGAATGAATAAAATATTCATTTTAGTTTTATTTCCTTTCTCTTATATATTTTTGTCTTATTTATTTTAAGCTCCATTAAGTGGAGCCAAGACCAGGTTTTTTTTTAAAACAGCAAAATATAATGCAATTCTTTCCAAAAATGCATTTAAATCTTTTCTAAGAAGGTTAAAAATTGCAATTCTGATTTTTTTTCTCCATATGTGTTTTCAAGGTCAAGAACCTTCAAACAAATCAAAGCTAGGACCTGTGGAGCTGACTGTAGTTATAACCATACCGGTGTGTGTGTTGTCTATTGTTTTCCTGCTGGCAGCATACACGTGTCAAGGACACCTCTGCAGACACAGACAGAAAAGAAGGCCAAATATTGAAGAACCTCTCTCTGAGTGTAATCTGGTAAACCCAGGAAGATCTCTCAAAGATCTAATTTTTGACATGACAACATCAGGTTCTGGATCTGGTATGTTTATGTGCCCCAGAGTTAATTACAGGTGTATAGCTTTCCCCCCTGCTTTAAGGTGGACATTACTGTGATGTATTTGTGCATGAGGACTGTTACGATATCATATTATAGCTTATGTTGACGTAGACTTGATTCTTTCAGTGTCAGAAAGAAGTACCCCAAGATCACACACAGGCTCAAGGGTCTATTGAAACAATCATATTCCACAACATTGTTCCACATCCCAGGGAAATAGGGTGAAATTAGTTTAGTTTAGTTTTTTTTAATTCACATCACATTGTCCTATGCTTAGTATTAAGTGAATGGAGATAAATACATTTAAGAGATAATGTAAACAATTAAAGGCTTAAATTTCAGAGCAACCTAAAACAATATTCAGTAAAGATAGTGTGCAAAATTTAATAGAAGAGTTGTACAGGTATGATGAGATAAGAGAGCTCTCTTTAAAGAAGCTACTACACATTCTGGGCATTGTGTGTGTATGTGTGTGTGTGTGTGTGTGTGTTCCTGAAGGAGGAGAGAGACAATGAGTAAGGCCTAAGTAACGGAGTAACATGGGTAGGAAATATGTATTTCACTATTCAGTACATGAAAAATAATTCCACATGGATTTATAAATTCAGCTACAAAGGAATTGGAAAGAGAATGAATATTACCCACAAACAAAATTAGGCTAACATTGTTTCTCCCTACCACCCTCAAAATCTATCAGGGAGATTCATTTCCTTTTTTAAAATTTAGGTGATAGTTGTGGGATTCTATTCTAATTTTCTTTAAGAGCCTGATTTTCATAGAGAAGCCACTTCTTTTATTTCTTCCTGGACTGACACTACAACACTTTTAAATAAAGATATCCTTCAGCCATTTCATAGATTTTTTTTTCAATTCAATCTCCATCTCCTTCTATAGGAAAGGGCAATTTTGAATAGATTAAATACTAAAATAAACAGGGGAGGGGAAAAACAGGCAGTATAAAAAGCACCTCTCTGATGGACTATTATGCATAAGGATTGAAAGATCAAACTTCACGCTGAACACTTCACGCTGAATCTGGAGTGAATAGTTACCTAGTGCAAAATTATGCCAAAGTTAATTTTTGAGTTCCAGAAAAAAACACAGCAAGAGGTTTCTAAAATCATTAGGTTTTCTGTCCCTTCTTACAGACAGTTGTATGCACCTTGCTGTACAATGAGAATGTCTCTAGAGCACTGATACCTCATTAATGGTCTTTACCTGAGTTGAGTGAGAGAAGTTTCATTGTACCAACTACTATGGTCACTAAGAATAAGCTCTTATTTCTGATGCATCTTATAAGATGTTGCCAAAGTTGCCTTTTATGAAGAACTATGCTTTTTTTATCTTTCAAAACTATCCGTAAATGCCAAGTCAGAACTGAGGCAGTATGTAAAATCTTACTTTTTTATTAGTGGGAAAATGCTTGTCTTAGAATGAACTTTTGGCCCTACAGAGGGTAAGCTGCACAGATCTCATGCATATTGCATGACTCTTGCATATGTCTAGAGCACTTTTGTAGTGACACAAGTCTCTTGTTGGTTGAGAGATGAGGCACATGTATTTCTCAAGAGGTATATGAAATGCAGTGTATGAGTAGCATATAAAATAGGCATGCACAACACAGAGAACATAGGTCTGAAGAGCACCTCAAAAGATACTGCTGAAGAGTAGTCTTTAAGTCTTCTGTGACACAAAGGGCAAATTGTTAAACATGTATTTACTTAAATTGCATCTAATTGCTATCACCGAATTGAACCTTAACACCATTTGTTTTTGTTTCAATCTGTTCTGCTGTTGTCCTGTCCCTTCCCACATTTTTAAATTGCACGTATTCCATACATTTGGGGATATACTTTGAAGTATTCTGACAGCATCTTTTCTGGATGGTGTAAATCTAAATATATGTTAAGCAGCAACCAACTTATCATTTAAAATATTATCTTCCCAGATTAATAGGAGATGGGCAGCACATAAGTTTAATTAATTAATTTATTATTGTTGTTGTTGGTTACCCAGTCAGCCAGATATTTAGACTGGACTTGGCATTTTTATCCACCAACTGAGTTTTCCAAAACCATCTCATCACTTAGGAGCTGATTTTTTTTTTATTGCTCTGCTGTTTGGGCAGTTTCCTTTTGGCTCAGGTGGAAAAGGATTGTTTTCAATTAGATGCTGTTGGACTGCATCCGACATAATGTCAATCTGAAAGTTGTTGGTAAACAGGTAATTGGCCTGACGTTGCCTGATGCTGCCCCAGATAGGTTTTGCCAGATGCTAGCCAGTCTTCAATTTCACCTCCTTGCAATGTGCTGTCAAACTGCTTGGCAATGAGTGGATGTAGACCAGTCAGATGTTTCAACCAAAACCTATGCCAATTCATCTTCACCTGCTGCTGACCAGTTCTTGAACTTCCTTACCCTTTTCTCCCCCATGTGTGCTGGTATTGCAAGATCTTTCAGCTTCTTTTCCCCCTTATTTACTTCCGTTATCCAAGTTGCATTCTTTTTGTATTTCTTTGAGTTGTCCCATAGCTGCACCCAGAACTGCACTGTTTTTCTTGATCAGATATTGGCTGCTTCATTGCACTCTTCCGTTGAAGAATTTATAAAGTATGTTTCTGATTTGGCTGAAATTGGAGAGCCTGCTTGTAGTGCAATTCTAGCTTCAAACCCACTGAGCTATTTGGCTATGGCTGTTATTCGCTACTTTATTACTTCTAGTGCTCCTTTGATCTCCCTTGTTTCTAAATTAATATTTCTTGATCAGGTATTTTTTGGTCTTCTTGTTCTTCAGCTTCTATTCGTTCTGGCTTGCTTGGGTCTAATCTTAGCATTCTAATTTTATTTTTCCAACCTGATCTCCCATTCTGGTGGTGCACTGGTTTTTTTCCTTGTTTGCTGATTTTGCTTCCAAGATTTTCAGTTATGATTGCAGCTATGCTGTACATCAGTTTTCTTTCTTGTAGTGAGCTGGCGTTTATATTTGATGTTACAGTATTGGTGTCTTTTAATACTTGTGCTAGCTGTTTCTTTGGAACAAACTTCAATCCAGACAACCTTATTTTGTGTGTGTTTCTGTGTGCTGTTCTAGATATTCAGCTATTTGTGTTTTTGATTAGAGGGCTTTATTCTTTCTGAGGAGAGGGCAGAGGAAAAGGTGCCTGGTTTAGAATGAAAACTATTTAACAACCTATGCTGGCTTTCTCTACTGTCACCCCACCCCTCTTTCTCCAGCTGAGTTACTTTGATTGTTTTTTGTTGCCCTGGGTAGACTTTTGTAGTTCTTACAGTTCTGTTTCTGTGAATATTTTCTTTTGTATTACAATTGACACTAATCTGCTAGCTTCTGTTCAGTTAGCTGTGATTCTGGATGCTGTACTTTCCAAAACTGGTGCATTCTTTGTGATAGCCTCTTCTTAATGGATTGGATTTGTAGTAACAGATCATTTTACTTGTTTTCAATCTTCACACATCATCATTGTGGAACAATAGAAACCTCCGTGTAAAATTTCTGACAGTGTCCCAATTTCTATCTGTCCTATCATCCTGCTTGTCATCCTATTATCTGTCACAGGGTCCTCAACCCCCCACCCTTGACCTGTTAGGAACTGGACCATACAAGTGAGCGAAGCATCATCAGTGCATGCATGGGATCTAGGTAGCACATGAAGCCACACATTCCCAGTCCATGGAAAACAATTTGTTCATGCAACCAGTCCATGGTGCCCAAAAGGTTGGGAACTACTGATCTATCATGCCTGTCTCTCCTATCATCTAGCACCTGCAAAGCCACTAGTTGGATTAAACATTTTAGTTGCCTTCTGAATATTCTGCATATATCTGTAGAAAAAAGAAAAAAATGCCAGGGGGAAATCATTTTTGGCATTCCATGTAACATTTGACTCTAAGCCAAGTCTGGAATGGGTTCTTCATTATCAATCTACAATAATGGACATTTCTACAATGCTTCCAGACATGTTTTGGCTTCAAAAGTCGGACTCATGATGACAATTCCTGGATATTTTGTGCCAGTAACTTTTGTTCTGAAATAAGTGCAGATTCAGATGAAGCTCTTGCTTAAAACTGTGCCTTATGTGAACTGACATCAGTGACTGAACTCTCATTTCTTCTAAGCTGAATTATCCAAGCACTGGCTTGAAATAGAATTGAAGAGAGCTTAATGAGGGTTGTGCCACTCCTAGTTGATATCATCAACTAGTTGGCAGACCTGGAACATGCTTCAGACAGTCACTGGCTACAATACCTTCAAAGTGATGGCATCTTGACCCCTAGGAGCCTATTTTGATCACTGGGACAAATGGCCAGAGTTGAATAAGATACTTCTCATGCTGTCCCTGTATCTAGATCTCATTTGGCTTATTGTTAGTCAAACAAACCTTTGTATTACCTGCCTGTCTGCCTCTGCCATGTTTCCATTTCTGAAAAATGCAGTTTAGGTAAAAATAAGACCTTCCTATTCTCATGTATCTGTTAGCATTCACTGATAGCTGAGCTAAATACTCTGGATAGCAAGATGGGAGGCGTATAAATGTAATAAATAAATAAGCCTATACTCTGCATCTAAGGTAACATAGTGAGCATTTTACTTTTTCAGTGAAATGCTTTCCCATTTAATTATTCTGCATATGCTAAGAAGCACATTCTATACTCTCCAGTATGTTTCTATCCCAAATGGCAAACAAAGGTTTAAAAAGCCATCTCCTTATTCCATTTTTCAGTCTGATGAGCAGTTTATTTATCCCTGTGCTGGCTGTAATTGCTGTGCATTGTAACTCAGCAACAACTACAGGATCACAGATTTTCATGGCTGCTTATAGAAGGCCAAAATAGATTTGTTGCTGGGTGAGATACAACAGCAGCCGACTATGTCATTGTTAGATATGAAATGAGAAAAAAGTTTGGAAAATATTTAATGTGGGTTGCCTTTTATGAATACAGAGGAGTCCTATTTGGAAACTGAGATTGACTTATGTTGTAGAGATGGTGAGTTCATATAACGGCATGATTATAATGTATGAAAAAAGCACCCCTTCTCACAGTCAAATCCTGGGTACATAATTGCCCCTTGAATTGTCCATTCAGAAAAAGCCTCCTGCTTCTGAGTTTGTTTGAGAGCATGTGATAGAAAAACACTTGTCTTGTTGCTGATTTGAATGATATGGGATTGTGTTAGCATAATATTAAGCCTTTTAAAGAAGAATTGTATTTTTTTTAAAAAAATAAAAACTGTAATTGCATATTTTTCTCATTAGGTTTACCTCTCCTTGTCCAAAGGACAATTGCAAGGACTATTGTTCTTCAAGAAATAGTTGGAAAAGGTCGATTTGGCGAAGTCTGGCGTGGAAAATGGTGTGGAGAGGATGTTGCTGTGAAGATCTTTTCCTCAAGAGATGAAAGGTCTTGGTTTCGTGAAGCAGAAATCTACCAGACAATCATGCTGAGACATGAAAATGTCTTGGGTTTTATTGCTGCTGATAACAAGGGTATTGTACTTCCAAACAATTTTGCAATGCTTGTCTTGTGTTGGATCAGACCAACTGAATTATTTTTCTATTACTTTTTTTTTTAAAGGTTTGTGGAAAGAGGGAAAAAAAACTATGCTTCTTATATCTGTTTTGAAAAGCTTAGCTCAGTGATGGCAAACTTTACAGAATTTTCTTCTGTTGTCTCTGTAGCCTCTGAAAGCTGTGAAAACATCCCATTCTTGTGCAATGTTTGGAGGCTGCCCAAGAGCACACACCCCAGCCTTCTGTAAATCACTCAAGAATGAGGCTTGTTATTGGGAATAGTTGTTGTTGGGTACTGGTGAACACTGGCATGTCACTCAAAGTGCAGGGGCATGTCACCTTTGATATGTGGGTTTTAGATTCAATATCACTGGCTTAGTTTATCATGCTTTGGATCTGGAAAATAGAGGAAAAATATATTCTGTAGTTGTGCTGTGAGTAAGCACCACTCCTATATCCACTCCACATGGACAACAAAGATGATCAGTGGCCTTTGGGAAGCACATGCACACATATATGAAATATATATATACTGCAGAGGTGGTATTCAGCAGGTTCTGACCAGTTCTGGAGAATTGGTAGCGGAAATTTTGAGTTGTTCAGAGAACCGGTGGTAACCTTCCCCCAGGAATGGGTAGAAATTGAGATTTTACACTTTCCTTCCCCTTCCATGCCCACCAAGCCACACCCACCAAGTCATGCCACGCCCATCAAGCCACGCACACAGAACTGGTAGTAAAAAAAATTGAATCCCACCATTGATACACTGTGTGTGTATATTTGATGTAAATATTACAACCTCTGAGTATCCTATTCCTTTCCATCCCCGTAGATTTATAAGGAGTTGATGAAATAGGTAGGAAAACCTCTGAAATAGATTAAACCAAAATTAAGTCCGGTTTGAAGTTTAACTCACAGATAATCTTTACAGATAAAGTCATTTGTATCATGACGTGGGCTTTAGTGTTGGGGAAGGCCATAAGAATGACATTTAATAAATCTTTTTACTTTGAAATCTTCTAGCTTGTAGATATTAAAGGGTAAGACAGATAAGTATTAAGTACTATACTTCCATGGTAGCAGGATGGGTTTCACTCTGCCTAAAAGTGGAAACTTTTCTCTCTCCGGGAAGTTATAACAAATCACAAATATTCTAATTCTGGAAAGCAAACTGAGAAGCCATGATACTTATGACCGGGACCAATTTCAATTGCATTTCTGGCAATTGATGAATGGTATACAAGAAACTGGATGCAAGGAGTGGGTGTAGGTACAACAGCCTTCTTAATTATTCTGTCCTCCTCAGTGAACTCTTTGCCAAGGTTGGACCTTAGGGGGCACTGTTTCACAATAGTTGTCGTCCTGTCAGGTTTTGTCCAAAACTTGGTGGTAGGAAACTACTGTTTGACATCTAGGCCATAGATCTGCAATATCTACCTGTTTTTCATTTTGATGTACGTGCTGTTCAATTTTGTAATGGAACTGATGGGGGAAATCATTCTGAGTTTTAGAGTAAGGTGTCATTATGAAGCTGATGATACCAAGCTCTGTTGATCCTGATCATCCAGCTTCAGGGAAGCTGCTAGAAATCTTTGAATGTTGTATAAACTTGGTGATAGATTGGAGGAGCAAGGGGGGGGGGAGGGAGAGTGGGGGAAGCTGGAATTAAGTTTAGGCAAGGCAAAGATGCAATTATAAGACTGAATCCTAGGTTTGAGACCGTTTTGTACGGGTTACACTTTCTTTAAAAGGCTAGATCCACAAACTGAAATTATTCCTGAGCTGGAATACCGTAAGATTTGTCAGTGGCAGTTACGACAATAAATATGTTGGCAGGTTGCAGCAGCTTTTCTTGAACTGATCGGATTTGGTGACAGTTATCCATGTCTTTGTTACAGCCTGATATGACTGTTTCCATGCACTTTACATAGGACTACCTAGATTCTAGAAATGCTACTTGATATTCAATGCAATGATAACTAGACTCCTGACTGGGGCAAGGTGTCATGTGGTACATGTACATAGTTTGCTGTCAAGCTCTCTGCCCTTTGGTTCAAGGTACTAATATTTGGGTGTTCATCTGCCAAAGCTGGAAATAACCCAACAGCAAGATATGTATTACAACCTGGCCGATTTCCCCCCCAGGAAATTCTTATGATGCACATATTAGAATAGTTTGTCTTTCAACATGCTTTTAATTGTTAATTAACAGCAGAATTAATTTTTATTTATCTTTGTACCATCTGTATTCTGGTTTTTTAAATTTTTTATTAAAATATATATATAAATTGTATTTGATGCCAATGATAACAGAAAATAACATATAATTTTTAACAAATGAACACATAAACAAATATGAGGATATAGCCTAGCATAGCTTTGGCTTCTAGGAACCTAAGTTTCAGCATTCAACAGCAAACATTATAAACAAAATGAAATAAAAATGACAAGGACAAATTGGCTGTCTGCAAGGGGGAAACCCAATCTGTGCAAAACCCAACTTAAAAGGTCCACTTGGCCCCAATCTCATCACAGGCAGAGGGTATTCATTTCTTTTCCAGGGATCAGAGATGCTATCAATTTAGCTTAGGGAATATTTTAAGTCCTCACTCAATAGCAGCTTTTGCATACTTCATTTAAATTCTTTCCTGTGCTTGACATCATTCTGCTCACTTTTAATCTTCTCAGAGAATTATTGTTACTGGGTCAGTTAAGAATAAAATGTGTGAAAGGGTATATGGACCTGCTGGAACAAGGATAGAAAGATAGGGAGAAGTATAACGAATAGTGTAGTAAATGGTAAAAAGAGCTGTGTTTTTTTTTCTTATTGCTCGCCTTTTACGTCTTTGGATTACTGCTTCTTAGTCTTTTTTCTGCATGTTTCATAGTGTTGCCTAATCAAAGAAATACTCTGAAGAGAATGTAGATATGTGCAGAAGTTAGTGGAACCATCATTTATGTAGAAAATAGAGGTATTATGGCAAATGTTCAGTGGGTGGATGATGAAGGACATTGCTTATTGGTTCAGGAAGGAGGCAAAGAATGTAATCGAGGTCAAAGTACAGTTAAATTTAAATAAAGTTTGACGTGGCTGCATTTCAAAGACTACTTGTTATATTTGTTTTTTGTGTTGTTTTTTTACACAAATGCCATAATTAGAGCACTATAAAGTGCTCTTAAGATATAGTCCTATGGTAGAATGAATTCCAGAGGCTTCTTTAAATAAATTGCCTCCTGTATGGGCTCAGAGAGATTTTAAAGAGTTAATTATGTTTTGCTTAAATCTATTGGTTGTACTGGAATCAAGACTGTACAATTCTAGATGGAGATTTCCGAAAGAGGGCTCGAGTTTTATATCAGCTAAGCAATTAAGAGAAGTAAAGGTACTTCAGGTCTCTTTCTTTTCCTGTGTGAACAGTTTTTTTTTTAAGAATTATATCTGATCCTTAAAAGGTTGGTTCTTTTTTGGTTGGAGAAGGGCCATGGTACCCTTAACTCTATTTATTTCCTAAAACATTCTTAAGTAACTGTCTGTTTCTAGTTTAAAAAAAAACTCCAGAAATCATTTCCATCTTTTGCTATACCAGTTCCATATGCCATAATCCCTTTTTTTTTTCATGTGAACACCACATGAATGGGTACTCATCTGCAGCTTGAGATAGTCACATATCATCTAAATGTCTTTGTCTTTGAAGAGAGGGATCCATGATACATAGAAGAAGCATGTCAATGAATGTGTAAAGATACTGTCTCAGGAAACAGTTAGCGTGGGTGGACTTTAGAATAACAGTTTAAGCCCCTGTCACACTGCACCAACGGATGGAAAGAGGATGTAAAACGGACAAAAACACTATTCATCCCGTATGGTTAACCCCGAGTCGGATGTATCAGTTCTTTGAGCTCTCTCACTTGGCCTCCGTATTTGATATTTCCACTCTCTTATCCATCCCAGCTATTTTAAACCGTTTATTGAGTGCACGATGTCATCCCATCAGAAAGTTTTTCATACTCCTCAAGTAACTTAATTGAGCGGAAACATGTTAAATCCAGATGCTGTCGATCTTCTGCAATCATTACGCACTTGCATATAAATAGATCTTTTGATCCGCTTATGGCAATCTGGCATCTTCTGCGCAATACTCCGCATCACGCTCTGTGGAGCAGGGTAGGAACGGAACGGAGCAGTAACGTTATGTGCAGAACGGAATGCCTACTGCGAAACAAAGCGTTTAGAAACAGAAATAAAAGGCGTTCGCGTAGAGGGGACTATCTCGGATATTAATGGTGTTAGAGGATGCCTAGATGATGCAAAGGAGACACCTTAGGCGGAAACCTATACTGCCCTATAAAAAGGCGGAGCAACTCATCTGGATCTCACTTTCCAGACCATGAGCCCAGCCTGTCAGACCTCTGCACCCTTCATTCTGACTCCTTGCTCCTTCCACAGCATCCAGTCATAGTCACCCAGTTGGATCGTAACACAGTCCTTTTGGGCAGCCACCCGATTTATCTCTCTGCAACAGTGCGAAACCATCTACAGGCTCTCTGTTGAAACTTACTATGGGGAAAAACAGAGACTTCGGCCAAGTAAGCGTCTGGCGCGCGAGAATCGGATCCGCAACGAAGAAGCAGAGTACCATTGGCTGCACATCAACAAGCTGATGGTGGAGCCTCTAGGAAACTGAAGACACTCTGCTTCGCATTCCAGAACTTCATGTAGGCATGCCTCCAGCCATTTCCTTGAAACGAAAGTTGTGCAGGGCTGACACCCAGGTGACCCAGGAAACACCAAACTTCCGCCCATGCCACTGGAACCTGGGCTCAATGCGTGGTCAATCTATCACTCTTGCGCCACCCGGCCTCAAGGGACCTACCTATCAGGAGCATGCTAATGTATGGCTGGATGGGTCGCCACACATTTTTAATCTTAATCCATCAGCATTGTGGATGAAGTGTCGTGCAGGCGCATCATCAGAAGGAA
Source organism: Laticauda laticaudata (assembly GCA_004320025.1). NCBI lineage: Eukaryota > Metazoa > Chordata > Lepidosauria > Squamata > Elapidae > Laticauda > Laticauda laticaudata. The sequence goes on along the minus strand of BHFT01017741.1, from coordinate 31,880 downwards.
TACATGGAGGATGTCTCTCCAGTGCCTCTCTTCACTGAAGAAGCTGCAGATAAGTTTGCACGAGCAGTGGTTATAGAGGGTGGAACTTCCCAACCAACAGTTTGAGGCCATAGATGGCAATCACCCTCGTGCCTGCAAAGCCCACCCCAAGTCACGGGTCCACGGTTATTTCAAACTACAAGGGACTTCTTCAGAGTCATTGCCCTTCTCGCCATGGTTCGAATTAATTATATGCTGAGATGGCTTCTTGTCTTCTCATTCGCAGTTCTTCTTCTTCTTGTAGTTTTTGATTAGGTATAAATCATCATTTTCTAAAATATCAAGTGTACATAGTATAACAGATCCTACGAGAAGAGTGCTCTCTTTCAGGCAACGGGTCATGTCTCCACGATGCCTTCAGGTATTATGAGACTGCCAGTTCGACCTTCAAGGAGGGTCTCGGTAATGAAACGCTTTTCATCAGAGAGAGTGGGCTTCCCTAGATCAAGCACACCCAACTGCCCTCTATATCGACTACACCAACGATAGTGGTCCCCATTCATCACCAAGTGGATGAGAACGCCGCCAATTCATTCTCTGCTCAGAACCTACCTCATAGAGGCCTAAATGGATTTTTCCTCTAGATGCCATTGACTCTCATTGAGAGAACACAATTCTACTACAGGCCTGTCCAGGCAAACGGCGGCGATAATGGATGGAGAACGCCCTTTTTGGCATCCTGGCCAACAGTGTTCCAGGTATCTTTATGCATCCTCTACCATTCAGAGATACAAAGCATCGCCATCACTAGACCCGCGTGAGAGAAATCAGTGGAAGCTTTTGCTGTCATCCCCTGGACAAAAGCATATCCTACACGCGCAAGAAATGCAAATACACACAGTCGTTTCATTTAGACACTTGCTACTTCTTCTTTTTGTACAGTTCTTGCAGAATTAGTGTTTCGTGTGACACTCCAAAAGGCAACTTGGGGACAGTGGGGATTCACTGGTGTAATGAAGTAAGGCAAGCGGAGCAATAAACCTGAAGAGAGATCACTCGAAGATGGATTTGCAAAAGGCATCCACCTATACAGAGCCTCACGTTGAAGGGATAGAATTCTAAGAAGGTCGCAACTCTTCCTGAATATCACAGAGGATGCAACTCTCCTCGTGCAAAGCTCTCTGAGGAGCGGTGGAATCTTGATATGCAAAGAAACATGCGCAATGAATGAGCAGAACGTATTCAATGGCATGTCTTCTTCACAGCCTGTCTCATCACACTACTAGAGGATTAGGAGGGGACAATGCGTTATGTTGGGTGGCCCTACAATATCAGTGTAGCATTTAATATAGTTGTTGTTTTGTTGTCTTGACCATGTGTGTCTCGCCATTGATTATTACATTATCTCATATGTCACACTATAAATGGGCACTATAAGGTGTGGCACCCTGGGCGCGAAGTATGGAACACAAATAAACAGTACACATGCTTACACTGAGTTAGTTAATTCCCTCAGCTGTTTATGTTCAATGCTCATCAGAGAATCTTTCATTGAGAGAGTCGGTATCCCTCGCTCCATTTCCGACTTATGAGGCTTGTACTCACCATGGCCACCCCTACTTGTGCTATCATTAACTTCCATCCAACATAACAATGGTCAAGGTCATAACCACTGCTGATGCCAAACGTCATTTCAAAGAGTTTCTTTTACGAAATTGTCCTACTCATTATTTCAGATATTAGAGGTATATTCGACAAGTGTGTGAAATCAAAAGGATAGAGAGCACTGATGTATTGAGGAGAAAAGAACAGATGAAGCACGAAAATGTACCCAAGTCTCCTATTTGATCCTAAATAAATTCACAAGGTTATCCGAGCCCACCCAGAGTCTCTCTTCGCACGTCTTCTATAGTCGGAGCATCCACGTGTATACTGTGATATCACACAGAATCTCTCGATAGAAGAGTGCCGAAGGGTACTAGGTGTAATGTTATGAGTACGTTGTCGTTGCGTGAGCTGGAGCTCGTGGTGCTGTCAAGGCACAACAAACTCGTTTCGCACTTTCGCTCCCTCAGAGCATATCCTACAAACACTGCATCATTTTTAGATGTGCTCTGGATGGAAAGCTTTCTGTATAAGCTGGCTCAGCCCCCGGATGTGTGAGAGCTCCTCCACTCTTCCAATGGCCTATGGTGGTGTCAGCCCGAGAAACTCGCCGGTCCACCACCTTGTGATGGGGAGAAAAGATGGGGAAGGCTTTAAGGAGGCGCCAGGGCGCTTAGGGCTGGAGGTTGGGAGGGAAGGGAGGAGTGGTATGAGTTGCGTCTGGCTAGCTGACGCCCTGGGGCGGTCGAGCGTCCGCGTGCGAGGGTCGCTTCAGTCGTTGGACCGTGGGTGCATCGGCGCGTCATCGGGTGGCATCAGTGGACCGTGGCTTTAGATTGGATGATGTATGCACTCTTGAGGCTAGCGCGAAGGATCAGATGCCTGTGCTGCTGGACCTGCAACTGAGGTAGCCGTAGCCCTGGTAGCAGTGAGGGCCTTGTGGAGAGAGCCTATTGGAATGTGGAGGGGACAGGACAATCCATGCACCATGGGGTGGCACGGAAGCAGGACCTCGATCGCTGGGGCTAGGGCAAGCGAGAGACTTCCTCTGGATATGGAGGGTTGTGAAGCAGGCTCGGTGATCCGGTTCACCACCTGGTACTGGGGTTCTGCATGTCCCCCTGGACGCGTCCTGGATATTGACATCTAGGTGAGGAAAGGGTCTTGCGGTTGAGGATCAGGGAGTACGGTGTATGAGACGAGCTGAGTAGAGGAGATCTATGCTGGATTCCGCGCATGCTGGTCCCTCGATCTCGCGCTAGCATGGACATTGTGTGGCTCGCGCGCCCTCCTGCTGTCGGGCTCTCTGCCTTTCTGTGGAGGTGGAGTTGGGGAGTGGTTGGATGTCTGCGGTACTGGCTGTGTTGGAGCGCGCCGTCCTCCCCTTTTCTCCCACCGCACACTCAGGAGCTCCCACGCCCACCCAACAGTTTACAACACCTTCCGCAGGTTCTTCGCCGTGGCACGCTCGAGCAGAACCAATGCCTGGAGACAAGGACTGACTACGGCCTTGCCACCGGAAAGAGAACATGGCTCTCAGCACGCCACTGGGAAGAGAGGTGTAGTGAGAGGGTCCTGGTGTCTTCCCACCAATCTTGTGGCGCGATTTCACACCCATCCAGGAAGCGCTCACCTGGCGCGAGAGAAGTCTCCTTTCTGTGCGTGCAGCGTGTAAACCACGACGCCTCGGCCAGCACTTCTCTTGCAGTTGCACTTTCCCGTATCGATGGTTGTCAGTGTTGCTTTTTCTAGCCGAGCCTGTTGGAGAAGCACCTCGAAAGTGTAGACCCATACTCTCTGCCTATCATACTACACTCCAAGCAGCATCCCGCTTGGTGTCCCTCTACAAGCCAGTGTCCCTTCCGCGCCACAGAGAGTCCATTCCTCTCGTCACAGTCACTCTCAGCACCTCTATCACACTCCTTATCCTCCTCAATGGAGTATTGCCTCCTCTCCACAATCTGTACGCAAATACGCCCACTTCCTCCCTTTGAGTCAGCGATCCAGATGGCCCTCATTTCAGAGTGGGCTCCCAGGTAAGATAAGAGGCTGCTACCCAACTCACGACGCGAACTCACAAGTCAGCCAGCAGCACCAGCAGGAATCATCATCCACAGTCACACCAGCAGGGGAGAGCAATAACATATAATCATTCTATGGATACAGCAGATCAGCAGGATTTACAGCAGGCAGCAGCAGCAAGCACAGCAAGTGATCAGCGGTCATAGCCACCCAGCATGCAGAGTGATAGCCCACACAGACGAGATCAGCAAGACCAGGAGCATAGAGCAGAAGACACAGCAAAGGACCTAGAAAGAGAATGAGCTAAGGAAGGTCCCGAGCAACAGAGCAGTAACGAGCAGTTTACGAGCAGAGCAGGGAGACAAGAGGCCAGGAGAGCATCGCGACCGCCAGCGAGCCAGCTATCAGCTCTAGAGTCCAAGACAACCAGAGTATAGTCACCTCACTGGTTTTTACCGCCAGGCACGAAGCTTACAGCCAGAAACGTCCGAGCGACACAGAAGAGCGAGCCGCATCAGAGCAGCAGTATCCAGCCCAGCAAGAAGGCAGAGTCAGGGACAGGGGGCGGGAGGGTGCCCTGCGTCCCTCTTGCCAGGGATGGCCGGAGGTTTGCTGCACCCGGCTTTCGCTTCTTCCCCCATGGTCGCCGGGCTATTGCTAGCTGGGCATGGGCGCGAGAGCGACTGGCAGGAGCACTCGATAGTGCTTGAGCAGGAAGGCTGCACCGGACAAAGATGCCCAGGAAGGCTGGCAGGTACCTTCAGTGCAGCCAGTGCAACGAAGCTGCAGGCAGCGACACTATGGACAGGAAGGCTTGCAGGCGAAGGGCCAGCGCAGACGCAGGTCACCAACCAAGGCTCGGACAAGCAGACTGGCTGGGCAGGTGAGGAAAACTGGAAGGCCAAGGCTAGGCAGGCAAGGCTGGATAGGCAGGCAGAAGCAGAGCAAGGCTGGCCCGGGAGGCTGGCGCCTAGGAGGCTGGCGAGGCAGGCTTGTTGTGCAGGCAGGCTGGCAGAAGGCTGGCAGCAAGGCTTGGCAGTGCGACGGGCCGATGACTGGCCAAAGTGAGCAGTGCATAGGCCAGCTCACAAGATGGCCCCCAAGACAGAACAGGTCTTTGGTCCTCGCGAAGTGGTGATGCGCTCTGCGGAGCTGCTTATCCACCATTATATTCCCCGCCCCCTCCCCGGTGGTGCTTAACGCAAATTGCAATCCGCGCGCGCCACCACTGTTGCAGAGAGCACTCACACGGGCAACGTTTCGGCTTGCCACTAGTATAGCGCGCTACGGCCCTTCCCGCTCTGCATCCGCTGCACTCCGCTGTCAATTTCACATAGACATCTCGCTAGCTGCCACATCTCATCTGCTTCATAGCCGCGCTTGGATCCACTCTGCATCTGCTGTATCCGTTCCGCATCTGCTTTGTGAGGCCGCTCAGGAAGCCCTGGCTCGTCGCGAGCCATACCGCAACCCAAGACTGCATATCCACATCCGCTTGGCTGTGGTGCCGTGAGGCATACCTGTGTAATATAGGCGCGCATATTGCAGAGCGACCATTGCGCCTCGGGCTCCGCAGTACCGTGTTTTATCCCGGTCCGGTTATGCAATACTATTGACACTCCGTTGTGTGAAGAGAGCGAGGATAACAACGGATGGGAACAATTTTGCTTCATCAAAAATCCCCTTTCACAAAATAAACCATTGTGTCCTTTTTACTAACATTTTGCATCCGTTGGGCAGTGTGACAGGGCCTTTAAGTTCTATACAGAGGCAGATGAACTACCGGTACAAGCAGACAAAAGGTCAAAACATACCCCTGTCTGCCCTCCTTCCAATGCACTGATTTTCACTAATGAGTTTTATGCTCATAAATATAGCTCATCCCATGCATGTGTATTTGGAAACCAGCCTCTGCATTCAGTGAGATTTAGTCTGCAGTTTTAAGAATTGACGCTTTAATATGTTAAACTCCATTCTAGTATGTTGTTATGTTGTATATAGCTATGTTAACATTGCCAAATCTTACCCACTTGGTGGCGCAGTGGTTAGAATGCAATATTGCAGGCTACTTCTGCTGATTGCTGGCTGACTGCAATTTGACAGTTCAAATCTCACCAGGCTAAAGGTTGACTCAGTCTTCCATCCTTCCGAGGTGGGTAAAATGAGGACCCAAATTGTTGGGGAAAATAGGCTTAATCTGCAAACCGCTCAGACATGGCTATAAAGCACGATGAAGTGGTATATTGGTCTAAATGCTATTGCTACCGATAATCAACAGGTTTTGTAAATCTCATGAACCTTGGAATGATTAAATCCACATGCTTTTTTTGGTAATCTCTCTGTAGACAATGGGACCTGGACTCAACTGTGGCTTGTAACTGAATATTATGAGCAGGGCTCTTTGTTTGACTACTTAAACAGCAACACTGTGACGGCTGATGAAATGATTAAGCTGACATTTTCAATAGCCAGTGGTCTAGCACATCTGCACATGGAAATCGTTGGAACTCAAGGTATAACAACCCTTTTCAGGGCAGTTTTCTTTGTGTTAAAGTCGTAAGACTTAAGAATAACTTGAAGAGAAGTTAGAGGGATATGTTTAATGGAGCAACCAAGCTTAAATCAACTTAATTGGCATCCACATCTTGGTTTAACCAGGAATAATCATTGTCCTCTTCCAGCAGCACTATAATACCTGGCAACTTTAGGAAAGGCGAGAACTTGCCTTTGTCCATTAGATTGAGTATCATTTTCTCCTCCTCACTCTGATTTACATGGGAGATTGGCATTTGACTAATAATTAAAACTCCATGTAATCATGAAGAAGTCCTTCATCTTGCTTTTTCCACATCCCATTTTCCTTTTGCACTATTTGAATTAATACTTGGGTGTATTTATAAGTATTACAGAAACAACTCTGAGAGTAAAGTCTCTTTCACCTTGAACTTGGTTCCTGGGGACTTCCTGGATATGTCCATTGAGAGATTGCCTGTTTCCAGGATAGAAGACTTTTGCTTTCCTCCCCTAAAGCCCTCGGATTTCCTGTTATCTTTTACCGAAACAGTGTCAAATCCCAACCCTACAACACTTACCTTTCTGAGGTTCCAGTGAAATCTAGACTCAGACAATATATGTGGGCCTTTCCCTCCTCCCCCGTCCCCCATGGGGTCGATGTAACTGAGAGGACAGGCCTCCCCATCTGCTGTATCATATCTGCCCAACTACATGAAGACAGTGCATTTTAACATCTGAGACAACTTTTTTTCTGACTTTGTGCCATTTTTACTGAAGCCAGAGCAGAGTTAGAATTGGCCTTCTCCCCCCCTCCAATTACTATTGTAATTTTTGGATTTGACGTGGTCTGTTCACTTTGTTGTACCATATCCCCCAGCATCAAAATGCATATGTTGCATCCACTGATAGCTGCCCACCCACCCTATTTTGGGTAAGATCCTCTTAGGAACGAGGGATTCTGGGGTCTTGGGTCACTGCCAGATATGTGTGTAAAATTGCTCAGATTCGTTCTGCATTGAACTCTAACTTTGATTCAGATCCTATACAATTTTGGGGGGGCTGAGTTTTGCATGGTAATCATGGAGGAACTTGAACCCCTGAGGAAGTGAACAGGGTTCTTGCAACTGTTAGTTTGGCCATAGTTAGACCTATGTCCCTCCTGACTGCTTAAGGCTGCCTAAGAGAGGATGTGTGATTGAATCTGCATACATCCTTGTTCTTCTTGACCTTGACTTGGTGTGACTTGGAATATGACTCCTCCACAAGGAGCACTTTTAAGCAGCACTTAAAAGAAAAACCAGGTTTTCCTGCTCTTTTCAACTCTCCTAGTTGCATGTGTGTGCAAAATGTTGTTATTCTGCTTGAAGAATCCATTTTGGGGCTGCATATGCTAATTTTGTTGCAACTAACAATTTCAGGTTAAGCAGCAAAGACTGCTAAGATTTCTGATTGTTTTCACTTGAACATAAATAGAAGTAGCCACTCAGTCAGGAATCTTGCTTTCTTAAGTAGAAAGAATATTTTATTTCATTCCTCTTATTAGTGTTGACATATTGTATTTATCCTAAGACCTGAATACCAGTGTAATATGTATTTTCTGTAAAGTAAACCAATTGTATCTAATATTTGAACTTGTTACCATATACATTTTGTGCTTCAAAGGAAAGCCAGCTATTTCACACAGAGACTTGAAATCTAAAAATATCCTAGTCAAAAGGAACGAAAGCTGTGCTATTGCTGATTTGGGGCTAGCTGTGAAGCATGACTCGGTATTAAACACAATTGACATACCACAGAATTCTAGAGTAGGAACCAAGAGGTAAGACAATTTAAAAAAAGTATTTTTTTAATAAAATTATGATATGAGCATAAAATTGTAGCCGTATTGGACAAATGATCCTTTGCAAATTGACCCTCTTCATTTTAATGATAGGTCTCCAGATTTGTGCAGTCTTGTAAATCATTCTCTAATTTTGCTTTTCAACTTTGCTGTTGAGCATTTTTAATTATCGCATGATCTATAGCCATATATATCTGGGCAAGAAAGAATCAAAATACTGATAGCTTCTCCTTGTGATCCTTCAGAAACGATTTTTGTATGACTCAGTCTATTGTTTTTCCTTGGTAAACTCTATGACCTTTTGAAATCAAATAAGGCATTTCCTTAAATAAAAGTAATGGATAGTGAAGAGTTATGTAGGGTTTGTTTTTCCCCAGATCTCAAGAGCAAAAACAGAGCGGTAATTTATTATAGAAGTATAGACAATTAGGTGAATGAATCATTCTTCCTATGTCCATTTGAAAGTAATTGAACTTATTGAAAACTTTTTATGTAGAAAAGCAAGTAAATTGAATATATCTCAAGTTGATCTGCACCTAATGCAGGAGTACATATTTTGTTTTGCATTATGGTAAATTGATGATCAATGTTATATTTAGGAACTATTTGTTCCTTTCAAATTGATCATAAGGAAACTGCTAAAGTGGGATTTTTTGGGAGGGGAAATATGAATAATAATCTGAATTTTTCCTCTCAATTACGTTCACTTACTGAAAATTTCACATGTATTGTCCATTTGAATTATCCTTCCTTTAAACATGCTGCTATATATTGGAAAGACTAATTACATTTTCATTAGCTGTGATTACTTGTAATTTCCCTTTCATCAACAAATATCTGAATTTCACTCTCTCTGGGCTTGAAAGGTACATGGCACCAGAAATACTTGATGATACAATGAACATAAATAACTTTGAGTCTTTCAAGCGTGCAGATATCTACTCTCTTGGACTGGTGTATTGGGAAATATCCAGAAGATGCTTAGATGGAGGTATGACCCATGTCCCTTATTAAGGCTATTTACACTGAACCAAAACTTTTGCTTCTTACAGAATTTTTGATTAATTTTGGACATGGTGTATTACATTTAATTATGCAAAAATATATAACCTGCTTTAAAGAGATTTTAAAATAAAAAGAAGTATATTTTTTTAAAAAAAATCATTTATATATTAATCAAATCAAAAGGCATAAACAGGATAAATACCAAAATGAACATTCAATTAACTGAAATAGAAATAGAATCAAAAACTTATTTAAAGATAAATGTTTTCCACTTTCAGAGGCATATGGAATGAAAGCAAGGCAACTCTTATTCGTAACAGTTCCAGGTGATTTCAGATCACAGAGAAGTAAATTCTGGCAACACTGATTTAAACACTAAGCGGAAATAATCTTTTATATTGCTATTACTTCTCTGAATTTGGACAATAGGGGTGGACACTTTTTGAAAGATCATCTTTTGTCTATGGAGATTCTCAATCATCCAGGCCATGGTTGTTCTAAAGGTGCTTTTCCAAAGGCAACTGGACTTTCTTGTGGTTTTTTTCTTCGAAAAAGTTTTGCTTCAGATCCAGGAAGCTTCTTCAGTTCTAAACTGAATTTAGAACTGAAAAAGCTTCTTGAATAAGAAGCAAAACATTTTCAAAGGAAAAACCAAGGAAGTCCATCTTTGAAGAATACAAATGAATACAAGTTTGATATGTTGGATATGGTGCCAGGCTAAAAATAGCTATGCTATCTTGGGCCAATCATTTTCTTAGTCTTAAGAAAAAAGTAATAACAAACCACTTCCAAAAATTTTGCAAAGAAAATTTCAGGGGTTAGTCTAGGCAGTTGCAAGAATTGTTACTGACAAAAAGAAACAAAATGGAACTGGATTATATTTAGAAACACCATTCTGAAATGTACATATATAAAATTGGTTTTTTTTGTTGTTGTTCTTAAAACATTTCTTCCATCTGTATCAAAGTCAAAGTGAGAATCTCTTTCTGTTACCCAAACATTAAATTATTGTAGGGTAAGATATAGAATCTTCCTGTAAAAGATTTGTGATCTCATATTATGTTACTGTATAAGTATATTCTGTTATTACTGTTGTATATAAATGCATTTGTGCTTCTTCTGTCAGCTGATATCAACATTTGATTAATTATCAGGTTTTTTTAAACATAAGGAATGGTAGAGAAAATATCTGTCAAATTCAGGATCTTTTCAATGCTATAAATTTAAACAAAGATAGTTTCCAGTTATTTTTAATTTGAGCCGAATGGCTCTAAAGGTTCTGTTTTATAGCTTAAATTGTATACATCTCTACAAAGTGTTCATATTTTGGTACTGAATAAGTTTTTGAAAGAAAAACAGATGTTGATGGAAAAACCATTCTTTCTTAAGCAAGTGTCTCCAGATGCGTTCAGAAGTATTTCTGAATTCTCGGAAGAAATCAGGAAGTTCTATTCCCACCATGTTTGGATACACCAAGTTTGAACAAGTTTGCAACAGAAAGTTGTGTTAGGAAGTTGGTGACTATTATAATTATAAAAGTTCTAAAACCTGTTTCCTGCAACATTTGAAATGATACTAATATGTAAAAATCTATTGGATACCTCATTACTTTCTTAGGAATTATGGAGGAGTACCAGTTACCTTATTACGATGCTGTGTCTTCTGATCCTTCAATAGAAGAAATGAAAAAGGCAGTCTGTGAACAAAAGCTGAGACCAAATATTCCAAATCAGTGGCAAAGCTGTGAGGTAACATCATCACCTTCATATATAAAAAAGTACATTTCCAATATTCTCTAATGGCATAAAAGAGACCCAGTGTAAAGCAGGATTTAAATCTGGGTGCCTTATACCTTCACATTCCTAAATTTCATCCTAGGATAAGAAAGTGCTAATCTATCTAGAGGCACCAGGCAGTTGAACAGACAAATGAGGACATGGACAGTTGGAAAGAAGAACAAATAGAGGAGACAGGAGGACAACTGATCTTTTTAACTTTCCTTAACAAACTAAAAGTGAAAAACTGCAACAACAAAAAAGTACTTACTTACACCTACATGTATATGAAATTTCTTTTTCCAACATCAGAAACGCTGGTGTTTCAAGGAAGACAGCATGCTGGTGCGGTAAGGCAGTATGTGACCGATTAAGGCCTTGCCAATTTCAGGCAGCTGTGCAAGCCCCAGGAGAATATTAATCAATCAATTAAGGTCAGAGAGCAGAACTTGTTAATTTGCTGGTAGAACCTATTAGGGAAGTGCGCACTGTGGAGAAAAAATGGTAACCCAGAAGAGACATCTTCAGGGGTGGGATTCTACCAATTCACACCTATTCGCTAGAACCGGTTGTTAACATTCTAAGCAGTTCGGAGAACTGGTTGTTAGAAGAAATTATTGGCCTANTGTGTGGAGTGACCATTCAAAGTTACAATGGCATTGAAAAAAGTGACTTATGATCTTTTTTCACACTTATGACTGTTGCAGCATCCCCAAAGTCATGAGAGGCCAGGTGAGGAGATGCATGCCTCGATGTGAGTGATATTGAGTTGGCCATGCCCAGCCAATAACATGACCCACCAAGCCATGCCCACCAACTAAGCCATGCTCACAGAACAGGTTGTTAAAAAAATTGAATCCCACCCCTGGACATCTTGTTAGATACTCAGAAAGCTGGACAATATTTGAATTTAAGGTAGATGGAGGACAGAAGGATACAAAGGATCGGACAGAGACATGAGGACAAAAAGGAGGAGATATCCTCCTTTTGCCAGACAACTGGCAAGCCTGTTTCTACATTACCCATATTTTTGGGAATATGGCCTGAGGGAAACCTTCAGGCAGCCCTGTTGATGTTCTGTAAGGGAATGTATGTACAAATATAAGGAAAGCAGCACTGGATCAGATAGAAGTCTCGATTCAGCATTTGTTCCCACACAGTTATGGAAAATAGGGGTGGGCAATCTCTGGAAACCCAGATGTGGCTAAACAACAACTCTCAACACTTGTTACTGATGTTGGGACTTCTCTAGGAAGGTGCTCCTAGCAAAGACTGGAGTGCCACCAATTGCCTACAAGCAGGAGATGATGGCCACAACTCTTTTCTGTTCTTCTCCTTCAGCAACTGGTATTATAAAGCCAATTGGACATAGGTTAACACATGCTTGAGTAAAAGCTTTAGTAGAAAAGGAACATAAATTGTATTAACATATACATGGTAATGATGATATTTTCCATGAATTTGTCCTTTTAAAGCCATCCAAGTGGATGACCATCATTATATCATTTAATCGCCAGCTTATCTACTTACAAAGCTGCTTTTTATTTGTCATAGTATGAATCTAGACATTGATCGAAAGATATACAGCTGTGTGAAAAAATCCTGCACGCCTTACAGTTTATGGTTTATGACATTTTTTGGATAGGCCATTGATTTTATGATGTTTTATGGTAACTGCTATGCAAATATTGTTATATTTAAATAAATACTGGTGGTTTTTAAGTTAAAAGCATAAGCTTTTTGCAATTTGGTGCTGTTTGGAAAGGGATTGTGAATTTTCTTGCATGCTTACAATGCATGCTTACAATGAATATGAAAACAGATTAACTGATGCATATCCAGTATATATCCATTTTGATGCATAGCCTATGTGTTGCAATTACTAAGGCCAATGCTAGTGTTTTGTTAACATTTTTATTGTTTGTGGCCGTGAAAAGGACCGTTTAGATAACCAAACATGGTTACTAATATGAAATTGGCCAGCCCTTATTGCTTATCAACAGGTGGCATCGCTTCGGCATTAGACTATTACAATATGCCAAATGGACTAATGTAACAGTGGGCACAGGTCAATCTTCAGTGAGAGAGCAATTTCTGTACTTGACTAGGAATCCAGTGCAATAAGGATGTCAGAAGATTTCCCAGATAGAAGAATTTGGCGCACTGCCTGAATCTATCTGTGAAGCACCTCCATTACACATGATTTTCTGGAGCTGTGATTGCTGTTTAATGGTATTGGTTCAGATACAAAATCGTGCAAGGAATCATGAAGTCCAAGCAGTGATGCTGCACAAGTCCTGGAAAAGATCATGCTTTCCTTCAGCTCGAGCTTGTAGGTGTTGTGGTTGGTGTTGTGTTAGCCGGAACAGTGTGGATGGCTGAGGAGAGCGATGGACTCAGTATAGAGGGCCAAGGCCATTAGGAGTAGACTGTTCCTTTCAACGATGTGTGAGCGTGTTAGCAGATGAGGAGGTTCCCAAAAAGAAGCCTATGCCAAGGATTGCCTTGCGATGCAGGATGCTTGGAGGAAAGAGCAGCTACAACAGCACTGGGCAAACTCAGGAGTAAGCTGTTAAGGTAATGGCCCCTTCTTTCAGAAGATAAAAGCCAGCCTGCTGAAATTAACATACTTTGCAGAGGCAAGATTGTGTTTTGAAACTCCAGCCTTTGGACATTTCCAGTATCCTGAGTTTTGTATTGAAGATTCTTGTATTGCAAATTACTTCTTGGTCTGTTATCTTGGCATTATTATCGCACAGATTTGGCAAGGCTTGTGTGTTATCACAGCTAATTATTTGCAGAAGCATTAAAGGGTTTCCTTGTTCCCTTACGATTGTGTTTGATTGGTTGGAAAAGGCGTGTGGTCACGACACCAAAGGAAGGACCTTTTGCTTCCAGGATGACAACACTCTTGTCATCAAGCCACAGTCCATCTAAGCAGTGGATGAAGAAGCATCATTGTTGCGTCCTGGATTGGCCAGCTCAGAGCCCAGATTTGAAAGCCAATTTGAGAACTTGTTTGGGCCCAAGACAAGCAAGAACAAGAAGCATCTTAAGAACAAGCAGGAAGCTGATTGAATCCATTTATTGCACCTGGCAACCACTATTGTCAGCACAAGATCACGTGCAAAGGCTTACCAGTCGATGCCAAAGTGATGCCACCTGGTGTGGATAAGCAATAATGAACTGGCCAATTTCATATTAGTAACCCATGCTTGCGTTATCTAAAACGATCCTTTTCAGGGCACAACATATAAAATGTTAACATAGCATCGGCCTTAGTAATTGCAACACATTGCCATTGAGTATATCTCAGTTAATCTGTTTTCCATATCGATTGTAAGACATGCATTTGTTAAGATGCAATAAAATGACTTAGAGCAAGGTTGCCAACCTTTTGGACCTCAGGGACCACCAAACTCATAATTTTAAATCCCGTGGTATCAGAGACCCTGAGGATCCCCCCAAAAAAGTCTGCAGGAAAATTCCCCACCCTGTTTTTCCTACGATCGATCATTCTTTATTTGGGATCACAGGATACCATCTCCAGCTCCATTCTCAGGGGGAGAGAGAGAGAGAGACTTTTGGCTTCATGTAAGGAATGCAGCAGAAGTCTTTCTTTCTCTCCCCCAAACTCTGCCAGCAACGAGTCTTTGCGAGATTTGTCATGCTGGTGCAGCCTGTTGGAGCAGGCTGCCTTGCAGGGTCCCAAAGACTCATTTCTGATATGGAGTTTGGGAAAGAGAAAGAAAGACTTTTGGTGCTTTCCCTCTCTGCAGTCAAAAGCAGAAGAAGAAAGAAGAGGAAAGAAGCAACCCGATGGCCAGGCGAGGTGCCTGAGGCTAGTGAGCAAGTTCCCCCCTCCGCCCTTTCCTACCTACCCTCACTACCTTGTGTTGTTCATAATGCAAGCAACGCAAGCCTTGTGTTCCCATGGGCCATGTGGGCAGTGCAGCCTTGTGTTCCTGCTCAGCTTGGATTAATTGCTTTGGGGGGTGCTTGGGGATGATATTTCTCTGCGGACCACCAAAATTTTCTTGTGGACCACCAGTGGTCCCTGGCCCACTGGTTGGCGACCATTGGTCTAGAGTATATCCCAGTTCTCACCAGAATAATTTTTTGGCTACACAGGAGGTTGTTAAGGGAAGGATGAGACAAGTACGTTCATTCCATGAGCAGAATGAAAATTAGGGCCTAATCCTGAATATGTGAACAATAAATATACATTGATCAATAGTTTTGAATTGTTTTCTTGAGTCCTGGCAATATTTATACCATACCAAAACATTGCAGTGGGAATAATTTTTTTTTATTCTTGATTTCTTAAGGCTCTCAGACTTATGGGCCGAATCATGCGTGAGTGCTGGTTCACCAATGGGGCAGCTCGACTGACAGCACTTCGCATTAAGAAGACAATTTCTCAACACTGTGGACAAAATTCCAAAACTTAAATTTACATGCCTTGTAAAAATGGAACAGGAAAATGCATCTATGTCTTTGTTGTTTTGTATTGTTTTTGATTTAGCTCTACCTCACATGATACTCAAAATAGTACCGCAAAGCCCAATTCCCAGAATACCTGAATGTAGCTTCAGAATTAACTTTTGGTTGCTGAGTAATGTGTGTCTTGTTTTGGCTCGTAAAGGAAAATAATTTATTTATTTTATGGGCATAATAATTCATAAACATGCTCTACAGTGTTGACATGATACTTTCTGCCATGGTAGAAGAAGCTCCTGAATCACAGAGAATATATGAGAAGTGAACATCAGTGAAAGTTTATCCCCATGGCAGAGCCCTGTTCTTGTTTGTGTTGGTGGTATACATGAACTTGATAAATTAAACCAAAAGTGGGCAACTTGTGAGCTAATTTTATCACACCTTCTGTGTAACTTCACCCTTATACAAAAACTGCTTCCTTTTTGGAAAAAACTGTCTCTTCATCCCCCTGGTTTTTAAAAAAGGAGAAAGGTTTAAAATAGATTTCTTGATCTATTTGTGGTAGAGCCCACTGCATTTTGGAAAGTTATCTCTGAAAAGGTGCAGCTTATAAACACAAGATTATCTACTCTTCAAAGTAAACTCTGAGAATATTAAATGCATTGAATCTTTATTAAAATATATTGGCTGCTGGCTTATTTGAAACATTTTACAAGTGAGGTTGCTTTTCAGGTCACTTCAAGAATTGAGAAGTGAAACATAAGAACTCTTTAGATGTTGAGCCTCGAAGATATGGTTGACTGTAGACTTTCATCAGAAGATTTTCACAGGTTGTATCTTCATGTGAATTAGATTCACTTGGTACTTTTTTTTTACTTTTTTTTTCAGCCAGCAACAGTGCCTGCCTTACTTTGTAGCCACCTTTTCCATCTTTTGTTCAGGAAGCCCCTAGAGAAAAATGATCCCCCTCCCCACTGGGAGCATGAAAAATCCCCCTTTTTAATACCTTAAAGAAAACATAGTAATTTATAACCAAAGGGGAAAAAATGCAGGCACGCACCCTAGACATTACCAATGTAAAGAATCAAAAGGAGATGCTGCCAGTCAGAGCTGATGTGATTGGGCTGAGTGAGCCAAAGTTTTGGCTTTTCTGCATTCCTAAGGAAGTAAGCAACTGAGAGAATGAGACCAAATTATCAAGGCATTTTTCACAGAACTTTGTAGAATTAGTGGTGCAATATGTATATGCGTGCATGCATGCATGCACACATATGTAGATATGTGTAATGTGTATTTGTGTGTATATATATATGCACACATGCACATTGATTCTTATTAATCAAATAAAAGTAATCAAATAGAACATGCTTACTGTGAAAGTTGTTCTTATATTATTAGTCACATTATAGATGATCATTTATTTAAAGCTTTAACCACCACATTATACTGTAGTTAAATGTTGGAAATTCTCTATGTTACATGTCTTTTATCTTCAAATTTCGGTCTATGAACTAAATGTTCTAAATCTAAAGCAGTGTAAAGAGACGGAATAAATCTGGAATGTCTGTTTTGTGGTGCCAAAATTTAGAACAAAAACATAAGGTCCTAATTTAAAATACATGAAAGGCTTACCTGACTTTTCACAAAGCGTGAGAGTGTTTGGCTAAAAAGAAATACTATTTTATACAATTCTGTATTGATCAATAATTTTGGGGGAAAAAATCGCTAAAAAACCTGAAGTCTAAAAAATGTCAAATAATTGCATATATCAGTATTAAACTTCTGTAACTTTGAAAAAAAGTGGATGCATATATATTTTAATATGTCATTCAGTTGTGAAAATGCAGTTTGATATTTATTCTACAACCAGAGCTAGATAGATATGCCTTTTTTAAAAAGCTAATTGTGTTAAGATCTTCTCATGCTTCAATGTTTCCCATGTGACCAAAGCCGACCATGTCGGAATATAACATGGGAACCATAATTCTCATATGTACCCGTGGTTCACATGAATCCAATGTGGCACAGGATTGCAAAATTTAAGGCAGCTCTTGGATGGTTATGGTTTGCAAGTGAATGTCCTCAATTATTCCACTTCATAAACTATTTGAATAGAGCAAATAAGACCAAATTGTTGCTGGTATTTCTGGTTGTAACTATCTCTGTGCATGAGAGAGAGGGTGAACTGTTCCCAGTCAGACACCTATGATATATTCAGCCCAAATATTGAGTCACCAAATTTCTAGGGGAAAAAGCTGTAGCTTAAAAGGTAAAGCATATACTTTGTATGGAAGAAGCCCTAGATTCTAAGGTGGGGCTAGAAAGAGTTTTGTTTATCAGGGAACAAAACGTTACTCTGAGGTGAAAAATGGTATCACTTATTTTATTATTTCTCTGTCTTTTATAACAGGAATCAAACCAGCCATCTCAGGGATGTTCATGTTAATTTTAGAGTCTTAAAATGCAAATAAGTATGTTGACTTCTATCTTTAATTTTTTTCCCTAAAATCTATCCATCCCTAAGCCAAAATTTCAACATTATAGTCAACCATGAAAATAGAATTTTCATTGATGCTGACTCTTGTGATGTAAATGTAACCTGTGCCAATACAACAGAAATTTATAAGTTGTCTATTGTTATCTTCACCAGCATGACAATCATTCTTTCAGCTTAAACGAGCTTTTAGCATAATCCTAGCCAATTCTGAATTCCATAGCTAAGCAAGAGCAGCCCTGGTAGCAATTGAACTGGAGCCAATCCCAGGGTGTACGAAATCAAAATACATCCCTCCCAAGGGAAAGCAGTGACAAACTAATACTGTAACAATCCTAAGAAAACAGTATGGATATAGTCACAAGCCACTCTATTCAAGGACCTTTAATTAATTAAGTTAGCCATTAATGATATTTATGCTGATATTAAAACAATTGAATATATCTAAGAAATGTGTGCCACATATTCATGCACAGTGATTGATGATGTTCCTTGTGTTTTAATTTGAATAGTCATCTAAACACCCTGTGATTGATTATGTCTAAATGGTCCATTTATATACACAAGAATCATTTGATGCTACTTTTCAAAAGTGATAAACAAGCAAAAGTGTGAACTGATCCTGAGTCACCAATGATGACTTTCTGAGCCGTAGAAGTAGTATTCCTAAATTTTCTGTCGTGTCACCCTTCTATTTGTCATTTTGCCATTATGCTTACATTTTAAAACGAAAATAACATTTTGTTGCTGAAATTGATATTGTTATGTGAAAATAACAAGAGTGAGAAATGACTTGCATGTGACAATTGTTGCTCAAATTCTTTGTTCTTTAGTGACTGCTGATAAAGCCTGAAATCCATAAAGTGTGCAATTCTCACATATAATTACCATAGTTGCTTTACAGTTAACAGAATGCTGCCACAAACAGGGAGTGTGTGTTTTAAAATATTTTGCTTTGGATAAGCTTGTACTTTTCTTGTATGAAGTAATCTAAAAGAATCGAGCACTTCCCATTCCTTACAGGCAACAATTTCATGGCTTAGGCAGAAAATAAGTATTAAATGCATAAAATAGTACTCAGAAATGTGATGAAAGTGCAATACATTAAATCTGAAGAAAATATGTGTAAATTTATATAGGAAGAAATAAGTTCAATGATGGTTGATGATGGAGCAGAACTCCATTCTAGAAGGGGAAGATGTAAATTTTTAATTGCAGATGCCTATAAAGAGTATGTTGTAAGAAGAGATTGCTCTTAAAACTTTCTTTAAATAAAATTATGGAACTGAATGATGAAATAAGCTTTCATACTATAATTTGCTTTAGTGTATACTATCACAAGAAATATTTATTTTTCAAACAAATAGCTTTTATTATTGCTGCTACTGCCTCTAGATGTAAATAATATATCTGTTGTATTTTTGTATACTATTTTTGCCTCTCAAAGCATATTTTTAAAGTGTCAATTTTACAATTTTAATTTTTCTTTGCTGTTTTTGTGAAGCACAATTTCTTATAAACAATAAAAAATGAAAGTCTGAGAAATGTATCTGGTTTGTTGCTGACACATCCAAATACAAATAATTAATCCAAATACAAATAATTAAAACATAAGGAGTCATTCCAGCCAAGAATTCAGACTTTTTTCCCCAATAAAACAAAAGTCATATTTTATCACTTTTTAATTAATAAACACAAACACAAAAATAATGACATATCCATTTATATTTCCAATGCTACAAGATCAGTCTTTTAATTATAGTAAGGACACAATCCATTTAAGTTGTCAAATTGTCAAATTCCACACACTAGTTCAAAAGAACATTATCCTCTGAATATCTTAGCTTTTGTTGCACAATCATATTTATATAATCCATTACTTTCTCCCAAAAATTGCTAAGTATAGCACATTGTAGAAACTTTTTAAAGAAGCATTGTCCTTGTTACATTTCCAACAAAATGCTGGTTTTGACAGTCCTTTTCTATACAAATAAAGGAGTCCAGTGAATTCTAAGTAGTTTTTGTTGTCTAAGTCATAATTTGAAGTCCTTTGACATATTGCTATAGAAATTAAGATATTGTCTAGGCAATATAGGAACCTCTAATTCTTTATTTCACTCATTTCTTAATATTTGCATAGTTTTACTGATAACAAATATCTAAAAACTATGACTATGTTTTTAATTTTTAATTTTAAAGGATTCACAAGTTGTTTTAACACCTCAGGGGTCTCAGAAGCTGAAAATACTGTTGGTTCAGTGCTCTTAACAAATGTTGTAACTGTTAATATTACCACTGAGTTCTCTCTTATAGATGATATCTAACTCTTAATGTAGAGTATGTTGAAAATTGAATGCCATCATCTAACAGTTGGTCCAAAGTCAATATACCTGCTTCCACTCAGTTTTTCCATATCACCATTTTTGAGTCTGACTTTTGAAACTGACTTTATGGGAAAACTCAACCTTAAAAACTGGGAGAAAGCAAAACATTTATTTGTTTATCTATTCTTGGAGTTTTGTCTCGAAGTAAAACCAGTGATGATAGGAGCACTTTGGGCTGTGACTCCTTGGTTCTCTATCCAGAAGAGGACAATGACAGGAGCGAAGAAGATATACACCACCCATAGGGGTGAGAAGAGTTTTTGGGGGGACACAAATGTGTGTGCACCCATATAGAGAAACTCCCACAAAATACTCTCAAACCAAGCCAAAGACCACTGTGTATCACGTCCTTCTGTGAATCTAAGATATACACAAAATTGCACGGTCCTTTCAGATGTTCATCTGTTGGGATGAGCCTGATTCCCTGTTTGATCTTGCATACTGTCTGGCTGTTTTCTATGAATTATATGAATGAATTACATGGTGGTGGGTAGGAAAAAAGACCCTTTCCTCATCCCCTGAATCCAAGAATGGAATATTATGTTTCGCTAAAGGAATATGGGGGTGTAGGCCAACTCTTAAAACAATAAAATAGCTGTTAAAATTTTTAAATATAATGTACATTGAAAAACTCTGATCTGAATTCTGTGGTAGCAACATGGAAACCCTTCTGCTGAAGAGCCATCCAAAGGCTGCTGCTTTGGGGGATAAAGAAGGCAGAAGAATTGGATGATGTTCTTCCACTTTGAGCAGAACCCTCTGCCCCTGTTGACTTTTCAAAGAGTGGAGACTTCACGGTATTCTTCTTTGAAAATATTCAGACTACCTTAGACTCTGGCTAAATATTGATTGATCAAATCACAATACGCTAAAGAAGAAACTGGCCTTCCAAGGCCACATATTGAGTGGAACCAATGCTGCCTTTAGTCTGAAATGGTTTCTTCTATGTCCAGGGATTGCCTTTTTAACTGGCCAGGCCAGCTATATGATCACAACCAGACTTTGCCTCCTGCATGTACAAGCAGAGTTGTAGCCCCTTCCTCGAACGAAAATGTGATAGATTTTCACATCATATTCTTGTTTGAATGACTGACAGCTAAGCTAATGGAAGACACTTATGGTCCATGAAGGTTCTGATTAATGGATCATAAGCTTTATTAAACAAGATATGATATTCCTCCATGGATAAGCAAATCTAGATGAATTGGCTGAAGGAATAGCTTTTTTCCCCCCAATGTTCTTTGGATTATAATTTTTTAAAAATTTTGTCAATTGATTACAAGGTAATAGGTATAAGTAAAAACATAGTTATGAATACATGGATACGTATAAGAAAAATAAAAAATATATAAAAGAAACAATAGGACAGGGACTGTAGGCACATTGGTGCACTTATCACACTCCCCCCCCATCACTAATAACTCACACTACTGTTGATCCATTCCTGCTCTTTTTCTTCATGGCCTCCTCCCTCCCCCTCCAAGAGCTTATCCTGCATTGAACTTGCACTGCCTTGTCACTTTGGCACTGAGTCAGGATGGTTCCAGATGTACGTCAGCTTACTGTTGCTTATCCGCAGACTTTCATGAGAAAAAAGCCCAAGTATTGAGAAACGGTTGCAGGCGTTGAGTCACAAGTTTTGTTTTTAAAAGACCAAGTTGAAGTAACCCCATGGCACCAAGCTGATGCAAGATGTTGCTTTGAATAGAAATTGATTCCATGGAAAGTTTTTAGACAAGAGGGAAGACTTCTCCTGATTGAGACATTTGGTTAAAAGTCATTTTCTAAAGCATTTGTTTGTTTCTCAGAAGGAAGAAGACATTTCACAGCCTGTCCCCAAACAATAATGTAATATATTGATATTACATGTTATATTTAAGGGGTGAAAAGTAGTAACTTTGGTGTTAACACAGTGTATGTCTAAACATGCTAGCTATTTTGCTGTTCAGTTGTTTGGAATGGTTGGTGCAGCGGGGGGAGGCTTGTGAATTCTGGATTTTATTCATTAGCCTCTGTGGGTATCTTGACTGAGACCACCACAATAATCCCTTGTTCCTGCAGGTTAGTTTGTGAGCAACAAAAAAATTCTCCCACAGTACTGTCAAACTTCCGTTTCCTTTCTTTTATTTTTTAAAAGACATCTTTAAGTTGCAATGAAACAACTTTACTATTTTGTCTCTTGTAAACCTGCAAGATCAATTAGACCCAGCCTCAAAGTTTCCTCAGGGATAACAGATGAAAGTAGGATTGAAAGACCTGTTCCTTCTTGCTTTGGGAAGGAAGGAAGGAAGGAAGGAAGGAAGGAAGGAAGGAAGGAAGGAAGGGAGGGTCTGCATTTATGTCAAAAGAGATGGGGTGGGAATGGGAGTGAAGGCATTCAGGTGTGCAAATATCAGAAAGCACTGGAAAATCACTGGGACTAGTGAGGAGGAACCAGTCCCTACAAGGCATTAGAGCGGTCCACAAAACAGCCAGCCAGAGGAGTTTACCCTTCCTCCACGGAGTTTATATAAGCACAAGCTTGGCTGAAATCTGTTTTGGAATTTCCAAAGTTGGCTTGTGGATCAGTTTGGGATATGAACAGAGAAAGGCTTCTGGAATTATTGTTCCTCAAAATTAGAATTCAGGAAGGAATTTTATTTATTTGTTTGTTTGACTTATTATGACTGCCCATCCCAAATAAATGATGCCAGCCAACATTTTTTCTTAGGCAATAATACTTGTAGCATGCCCCTTCTATTGAATTGCTTAGGATGGGTAGAAATATCTGGGGAGAGATAATCCCATAAATAATCCCGCCCTAAGATAGGAAGGACTTTAAAGGTGATTACTAGCACCTGGAAACGCACCGGAAACTAGCAAGCACTTCTAGCACCAATGAAACAGAATATTTAGAACATAAATATAACAATAACAATATTTAGAGTTTGCAGCTCAAGGTTTAACTGTGGATACCTTGGTCCTCTCTGAACTGGATTGCTTTCTTGCAGACATTTCATGACCCAACTAGGGTACTGATGATATTACCTAATTGGGTAACATCTGCAAGAAAACAGTCAACCTTGGAGAGCACCAAGGACCTCATAGATCTGCTAGTATTTGATCTACCTCGTGACACAATTCATCTTAATTAGTTTATGCATCACAAGTTAGCAGAGAACCACACAATGCATTAGAAGCAACTCCAGAACTCTCTGCCAGTGAAAAGGAACTTGGGAGGGCTGCCAAAAACAGAGCTTGGAAGCCCGTTTTTCTGGCAGAGTGCTCAGGACACCACAGGCGCCCCTGACATGAGTGCTGTTAAGCTGGCCATGCCCATCCCAGTCCCCTGAGGTCAAACACAACCCTGATGCAGCCGTCAATGAAATTGAGTTTGACATTTAATGGGCAGAAATGGGCACTGGNGTGCTGTTAAGCTGGCCATGCCCATCCCAGTCCCCTGAGGTCAAACACAACCCTGATGCAGCCCTCAATGAAATTGAGTTTGACATTTAATGGGCAGAAATGGGCACTGGTTGCTTTCTGCAACAGACAACAAAACAATGCAGAAAGAAGAGGAGGAAGTACCAAGAAGAAGAGGAAGCAAATTTAAATCAGTGGGTGTCAATACATTAGTCACTCGAGAAAGAGAAGTGATGATATTCTCCATGGAGGAACTATCCAGTTTATATTTTGGAAAAAAAAAGAAGCAGCTAGGAGGAAGGTGATTTAGTTTTAACCGAGAAAACCAGCAGTGGTTTTTCTCCTCATACTTTGAATTCCAGCCCCCCCCCCTCCCCCCCCAAAAAAAGCAATTTAAGAACTGGATGGGAATCTTTGGCTTGGCTTGGCTCACAGACCTTCTGACCAACCTATTCAAAATATTAGGGTTTGCTGTGAGCTGGATTTTCTTTTGTCTCAAAAGATGCCTTTATGGTGAAACTGGATTGGATTGGATTCATGCAACCCATATTTATCAGTGGAATGGCTTGTCTCCAAAGCTGTGGGTACTCTAATTCTGGAGGTTTTTACCATTTCTCTGAAATGGTATAGGATCTCCTGCTTGAGTAAGGGGTTGGACTAGAGCACCTCTAGGGTCCCTTCCAACTCTGCTGTTCTGTCTCTTATCTCTGCCTTTTCCCCCGTGTCTGCATTGCCCAGAATCTGCTTCCAAATGCAGACTGGCTGCCAAAGGATAGCTTGCTTTCTGCCTGTTTTCTCCGTCCCTTGATTTTTGCTTTGTTAGGGCTGGCAGCGGGGCTGACTATAACAAGGATTGATCTGTTGGGATGCAAGACAGGTCTTTAGCTTAAGCAATAAATAAAATCACAGGATGAAAGGAAAGTAAAAGGGAATGGAATCATACAAGGGGAGGAAAGGGAAGAAAATGGAACAGAAGAGAAAAATGGATGGAGAGAAGGCAGATGATGGGGGTGATAAGGGAAATATATACCCAGGGCACAGGGTTTGCCTGCTCTGTTAGGTCAAAGCTGGGGTGGATACTAGTGCTGAATAATAACAACAAAGAAAGCAAAGGTAATGCCAATAACAATAGGCACTTTGGATGCAATTCCAAAATAACTGGAGCATCACTTGAACATCATTGGCACTGACAAATTCACCACCATCGGCATTCATCAAATTCACTAATTCATTGAACTGAATAGCCAATTGCAAAAGCTTTACTAACAACAGTTTATTTATGTCCTGTTATATGTGTAACACCATCAAACATCCACATTTGCCTACCCCTTGACAAAAATGCCAAATACAGTCTGAGCAGCTGGATCATTGTACGACAAACCATCATAACATAAATAAGTCCAACAATTGAAACATCAGGATATCAAAGGCAACTGGTAAATACAAAGGTGAACACCATAACTTTGTAAAAAAACACTACAGCCTTATGGTTGTCTTTGCTATTCAGCCTACTCCACCTAACCAGGAGCGCATGTAGGATGAGCCTACTGTGACAGCTAACCTGACCCTGGGTGAACTGGTTGTTAAATTTTCACCCTTTGCCAAAAGGCTGTTTCCGAGGCTGCTTGTCTGAACATTTGGTTTCGTGGGTGTTCCAGCCTACTGGATGCGGCTCCTTTAAAAGGTGAAGTTTCCAAGAAACGAGGAGAGGAGGTTACCATAGAGACAAGGAGTTGATGCTTCACCTTCACACAGGAAGGTGAAGAATTATGGGGGAGGAATCCCCCCTCTACCCATGGAGTTGCGTGCAGGGGGTGTTGGTCAATCTGCAGGAAAAAATGAGAGGGGCAAGGAATTAAGTTGGTAGCACGATCAAGGCTGGGCCCAATGTAGGGGAAATGTAGTTTGGCCAGGAAAATTATTACACACACCCCCACACACACACCATTATCAAAGGGAATCCTGGGCACTGCATTGTACTGCAATGGAGAAACAGGCAACATAGCAGCTGGCATGAGGGAGGGAAGAGGAGTAGGGAAAAGAAAGAGGGAAAGCAGCTTTGTCCTTCCCTCATGCCAGCTACTCCATTGCCTATTTCTCCATTGCAGTGCAACACCTGCTTTGATAGTGGGGGGTGGGTAATTTAAAAACCGGTTCATGTGAACCAGTGTGAACCGGCTAAATCCCATCACTGCATATATCGCCTTCAACTGCTATTTGTTTTTTTCCTTCCTTCTTTGATTCCATGATAGGAGCAAAGCTAAAAATAGGAAAACTGCTTTCCCCTTTCTGCTATTTAAGTGACACAGCAGCAGCCTAGGCTGCAGTGGTTGGCCATGTGCAGAGGCTTAGACTTTTGAGGCATGCTACAATCTCCAAAGGTCCAAACTGACATCAAAAGTAATTTTAAAATCTGTGTTTCTGGTGGCAATTAAACAGGGGGCCTAGAGGTACTTAAAAGGGGAGAAGAAGAGGGAGAAGGAGGTTTGGGATGAAAAACCAAGTTCTGCCTGAATCAATGTACCCTGAGTCCTCCAGGATGTCAAACAGCTTAATATGAATTTTAAAAATCCACATTTTATAGACACTGAAAATTCTCCCAGGAGGTTGGGAAATTCGTTCCTGCGTTTCTCAAATGATTTTTGCTTCTTGTGTCTAATAAGTGGGGAAGGTCCCACCACATTTAGAAAGCCATAACTATCTTCCTTATGAGAAAAACATAACCCCATCTTTTTAAAATGCTTCCCCAAAAGCTTTCTTACAGAATAAATAATTAAATAATAATAATAATAACAACAACAACATGTGTATGGTCGTTGGTGCTTAATAGGGTTTCGAAGTTAATATCCCAGGGCTAGGAAATCTGATGGCCTCCAGATGTTTTGGACTACAACTCTCAAGATTCTTCATATTGGTTATGCTGACTGGGAAATTCTCTGATCTCAGCAATTTCAAGCTTTTTTATTCCTGCCTTATGCAATACTAATCCTATGTTCCCAGCATGGTAGTAG
Source organism: Laticauda laticaudata (assembly GCA_004320025.1). Taxonomy (NCBI): domain Eukaryota; kingdom Metazoa; phylum Chordata; class Lepidosauria; order Squamata; family Elapidae; genus Laticauda; species Laticauda laticaudata. Next base: position 5,409 of record BHFT01017741.1, on the reverse strand, counting down.
GCAGCAATCTATAAGGACAGAAAAAGCTTGATTGCAGGAAATACGATTTCAGCAACAGAGTGGTCAGTGTCTGGAACTCACTACCTGATTCTGTTGTCACCTGCTCAAACTCCTATTCCTTTCCCCTCAAACTAACCTCTATTGACCTCATCCCATTCCTAAGAGGTCTGAAAGGAGTGTGCATAAGTGCACAATCATGCCTACCATTCCTGTCCTATTGTCCCCAATTATTAGTTCCTATTTCTTATATTTAAACTTATGTTTATTCATATTTCTATTGTATTGTAAGCTTTTGACAAAATAAATAAAATAAATAAATAAAATAAAACCAGTAAAGGCAGAGATGGGATTCTACAGTTCGTACCTATCCTCAAGAACTGGTTGTTAACATTCTAACAATTTGGAGAACCAGTTGTTAGAAGAAATTACTGGCCTAATCCTGTAAGGAAGCAGGAAGGAAACATTCTGGTGTTGCTTACAGAAACTGCCTCTCCGTTAACCCTTATTACATTCTTGGCAGGACTAGACTTCCTGTCTCAGGAACTTCTCTGGAGTTTTTTTCCCTCCTTTGCTGGTACTTTGCTTGTGTGGAGTGACCATTCAAAGTTACAATGGCACTGAAAAAAGTGACCTATGACCATTTTTCACACTTACAACTGTTGAGGATCCCCACAGTCATGAGAGGCCAGGCGAGGAGATGTGTGTCTCGATGTGAGTGATATTGAGTTGGCCACACCCAGCCAATAACATGACCATCAAGCCACACCCACCAACTAAGCCATGCCCACAGAACCAGTTGTTAAAAGATTTGAATCCCACCCCTGAGTAAAGAGGAGACGTTTTTGATTGCAGACCAAATATTCAATTGTTTTGGTTTGTTTCTAGCCCCTGGTGAATCAAAGGCAAGAATTTTTGGATCTTGCCCTTGGAAAGAAAATAAATAGAATAATGGAAAAGAAATAGAAATGCAGGTAATCTTTGACTTTCAACAGTTCATTTAGTAATGCTCGAAGTTACGACGGCACTGAAAAAAGTGACTCATTACCATTTTTCACACTTACGACCATTGCAGTATCCCCATAGTCATGTGATTTACATTCAGATGCTCGAACAACTGACTCACATTTATGACAATTGCAGTGCCCCAGGGTCATGTCTTCACCTTTTTACAACTTTCTGACGAGCAAAGTCAATGGAGTAGCCAGATTCATTTAAAAACCATGTTACTAACTTAACAATGTCAGTGGTTCATGTAACAAATGCAGCAAGAAAATTCGTAAAATGGGGCAAAACTCACTTTAAAAAAAATTCTCACTTAGCAACATATATTTTGGGCTCAGTTGGGGTCGGAAATTGTGGAGGGCATCTTAGTCAAGACCAGCTCTATCCTCCGACCTACAACTTTCTGAAAAGGTGGAACTTTGAGCAACTCTTATCTATGCATAGTTGAAACTTAGTGGGAAATCCTAAGCCTCTATCGAATATCATGTAGGACCTAAAAGAAATTTGCCTAAAGATGGTTTGTGCAGTTAAGGCAGAAGGGTGTTTTGAAAGCTGTCTAACCGCATTCAGCCCAGGCATATGCATTACAGGAAACCAGAATGCTAACGAAGCACGTTTTTCATGCACAAAGGTAGAGATAGAGAAAATCAAAGCACTTTGGGGAACAGGAAATTTTAGAAAATGCCACTGCTGATTAAAAAAATTATTCAGAAGAAAGAAGATATTAAGCTAAAAGAGTGAAGCCCAATTTTTCAATATTTTGTCGGCCTTTCCCCACGATGGCTGTCGAGGCATCATTTCATGTGGGAAATGCCAATGTGTTCTTCAAAGTTCCTCTCATGAGCCATCCGATATTCCTGATGCTCGAACAGAAATACTTGACCATAAGAAAATGTGACTGAGGCTGATGACCTCTGAAGACACTGACATCTACAGATTTGTATTCCTAGAAATCTCCAGGAATCTCCAGAGATGCCATTTCTATCCGTTCTGGCTTTGCTGACCTTCTCTGCAGTCTTTTGAAAGTCAGGAAATTGAAATAGAGGAAATACAAGGTACACGTGATTTATTTATCAATTTCATATGGCCACCTATCTCACGAAGGCGACTCTGGCTAAAAGTCACAACAAACTGATTAAAACCACATGTAAAAATAACAACGCAAAATGCATCAAAGTCATTTTCAAAATTAAATATTATTTTAAAAAACAGAGATATAAACCCTAGGCAAAGAGGAAGAATAAGAATAACTGCCTCAGCAATGGGGCCATTTAAGTACGTCTCCAGTTCCCTGGGAACCCAAAACCCAAAAACATAAACTAGGCTTTTGAGTGCCTTCAAGATTGTCAAAAGGGGTGGAGCTAATCTGCTTCCAAGAGGAAGCTTGTTTCATCAAGCAGGCACCATAGAGGAGAAGGCAGGTCTCTTGAAAATGGTGGGATTCAAAAAAATTTTACTGCCGGTTCTGTGAGTGTGGCTTGGTGGGCGTGATAGGGGGAGGATATTGTAAAATCTCCAGTCAGAGGTGGGATTTGCCGGTTCTCTGAACTACTCAAAGTTTCTGCTACCGGTTCTCCAAAACTGGTCAGAACCTGCTGAATACCATCTCTGCTTGAGACCCACCTAAAAACAGTCGTACTGCTAAAGATTACTATCCAACTGCTCCCTCTGGTTCTGCTATGCGTCATAAAACTATCACAAATACAGTGGTAGTTTCAGAACAAGTATCTTATTCTGTGCCATGCTTGTTGCTGATATTGTACGATAAGCATGATATGAGCATCAATGCTACAATACAATATACTACTGATATTTTTGCTTTTTTTTGTGATATTTATATTTTTGCATTTGGACACCAGTTTCTCAAAAAATAATCATATATAAAACATTTTCATTCAATAGAAACCCATGCATAGCTCTCTCAGGTTTCCATAGTAACTGGGCCAGGATTAAGGAATTCCTGGATTGGAAGAATAGTGGTGTCCCCCAAGGCAGTGTTCTAGGACCAACTCTCTTCATACTCTACATAAATGGCCTCTGTGATCATATTAAGAAGCAACTGTGTCCTCTTTTCAAAACTGATGAGTAAAGCTGTTGCAATACCACAGAACCATACTACTACCCTTCAAAAGAGATCTTGACTATGTATCAGAATGGTCAAACAAATGGCAACTGTTCAAATCGTCACATAAATGCTCTGGCCTTACATATTGGCGAAAAAATCCAGAAAATAAAAATACAAACTGAATAGTCAAGTCCTTGTGATGAGTCCAAGCTCTGTAAAGGACGTTGGACATACTCATGCTCAATGATCTAAGGATGCTGGGAGCCCACTGTACTCACAGCCAAAAAAAAGCATTAAGAGTTGTTAACCTAATTTATGTAGCTTTTATCTCTGGAAATATACAGACTACTACTAGAGCATACAAAATATTTGTCGAGCCAAATACTCAAATCAGCTTCATCAATCTGAAACCCACTTTATGTATCTGATATTAGCACAGTGAGAAACTCCAGAAATAGTTTCACAAAGAAGAGTTCTCCACTCCCTCTAACTGCGTAGAATAACCTTATGCCACCAGACTTTGAAGATTCTAGACTAGAAAACTTGAAATTACGCCATCTTCATCTGATCTATAGTATGTATATAAAATCATAACATTGCAATGTCCTAACCTGTCAGTGAATACTTCAGCTTCAGCCATAACAACACAAGTTAGAGCACACAATAGACACAAACTCAGGTTTAACCGCACCAACTTGATTGCAGGACAATACCGACTTCGGCAAACAGAGTGGTCAATGTCTGGAATACTTACCTGACTCTGTTGGTTTCTTCCCCAAACCCCAAAAACTTTAACCTTAGGCTGTCTACTATTGATGACCTCACCCCTTTCGCTAAGAGGTCTGTAGCGGGCAGTGCAAGCCGCATCCAAAGTGCCTATGTGCCCAATTTCTATTGCTCTCTTTATTTTTCTTATATGTACCCATTTCATGTATATCATAACTATGTATATAAGCTTATACCTATTATTTTGTAAGCGATTGACAAATCCAAAATAAATAAAATAAAAAAGGAAGGCAGAGCCTCCTTGCTGATGGACTGTAGACACGACTCTCTGCAGCTACTGATCCGTGCTTTTTCGTTGGAGAGCCAAGATCATTATGATTAGGGGGCTTGACGCTGCCTTGGGAGGGGGTGGCAGAGTACAGGGGAAGCCACAAGCCAGGTTTAAGGGGAGCCGCATCTCCCCCTGGCTTGGTCCCTTTTTCCTCGCGCCAAAGACGGACTGCAAGCCGTGGTTTAAAATGGCCACCCCGAAGATTAGGACCAGCTGGATTTAAGATTTGTGCAGGAGGGAAGAAAGGGTGGATAACATCTGAACCGGGACAGTTGGGGCGATGCAACTAAACAAAGTAGTACCCCGGAATTCAAAGGTAACATGGAATTTTTAAGAAAAGAAAAGTGAAGTGGTGCAATTACAAAGGGAGCAGGAAAAAAAAAAAGAAAATATTTTGGACAAAGCTAAGCTGGGGCTTCGACAGGAAAGGAAGAAGCTGAAACTAAAGATTTAACTAAATTGGACTAAATTATTTTGGGAATAAATAGGCATTAAAATAAAGCTGGACTTAAGATGTCAAAAAAATAATAATAATAAAGTTTACAAATGGTGACATGGGCTGTGCTGGGAATATTGAGGTTCGAAAAACCCTAAATAAAAATAAGAGGAAAAAGAATGGAACTTTTAGAATGGAAAGTGACCTGTTGAGAAAAACTAGCTCAAACAAAAGGGAACAGCATCCTATTTCTGAAATGAATTTGTGTGGATATAACATTAAAGAAAATATTGACCAGAAGTAAGATCTATAGAAAGTCAAGCAAGACCAGAATAAAGAAAAAGCAAGGACAGACTGACTGTGGGATTAATTGATGTTTTTGGTAATAGGCCGCTGAGCTGGAATAACTGGAGAACTTTAAGAAAATTGAAAGAAGGAAAGTAAAAGTGTTTTTTTTTTTTTTTTTTTTGTGGAACTTTAAATGATCATAAAATATAAGAGTGTGTAATGAAGATCATCTTCTTCGGGAATTTAAAAATGGGAACTTAAAAATAATGAGAGAAATTACTAACGGAAAGAGGCGAATACACTTTGCTCTGTGTTAGAAAAAAATGGAATGGCCGATTGAAAGAACAAGAAGAAGAGCTTCCAGAGGAGGAGGAGTCAATTCAAGAGAAGACATTTTATAAATAGACAATTAACACAACCAAAGAAAGCGGGGAAAGAAAGGAAGGATAAAGTTGAGATTTAAGAAGCAGTCAAAAAGGGGGAAATACGCTGTGAAGTCAGGAAAGGCAGAAAGACCCAGCAGAAAAGGGGAAAGGAAGATATTGAGGAAAGAGAGGGATT
>BHFT01017738.1:0-17994 GCA_004320025.1 Laticauda laticaudata | reverse complement strand
CTCTGGTTATGCAAATTTTTGCCCCTTCTGAGAGCGGATAACAACGGATGGAACATTTTTCTCGTCTGTTGTGTCCTGTTTTGCATTCGTTGGGCAGTGTGACAGGGCCTTTAATAAAGACTTTGTTGTTGGGACCCGGTCTACCTCGCATTTTTCCGGACAGAACACTGTCCTGATAATTTTTTTCCAACAACTAGTTCACCAAACTGCTCAGAAAGTTAACAACTGGTTCTGATGTGGTACAAACTGGTTGAATCCCACCACTGGTTAGGACTTCATCAAGTGAGAGGCAGTCCAGAAATCATTATGAGGTTTAACTTTGATCTCATTATTTTCCATCACACACACAGTTTTTTAAAAAAATTCATCTCATATTTGATCTCATATTTTCCACCACACCCACAGTTTTTTTAAATTTTAACCAGAAAAAAATTACTAAGGAAGATAAATGTGGAATAACTGATACTTAGGTTTGTGGAAGACTTAAGAATCCAACTAAGTCTTGAATTATCCTTGTTATATTAAATTGCTTTTGGGCATCCTCTAGCAAAGCATTGCTGCAAACTGTTAAACAAGAAAAACTACTTTGTAATAATAAGAATAAGTGGTAACTTTTGTGTGTATGTATGAAAGAGAGAAAGAGTGGATGTATGGCCTAATCTACTACTGTTCTACTCAGTGTTGTCCGATCCCCACATGATTGAACACTAATCCATAATCTGCTAGAGCAGTGGTGACAAAACTTTTTGGGCTTCTGTGCCAAAAATTGTGTGCGTGCTTGCGTGCACTTGTGTGCCAACACCCAGAAGGCAATGCGCGCATTCCCCCATTCTCCCTGTGCATGCAGATGTGATTCCCCCCACCTCCTGACCCCTTACCTGCACTGTGCCTCCCAGCTGATTTTTGGCCCATTTGAGGCCTTTTTTGGCCTCCCAGAGGCTTGAGAGAAGCTTCTGCAGCCTTTGCAGGCCGAAAAATGGGCCCATTCATCACTTCTGGTATTTCGGAAATACCGGAAGTGATGAAGGGCCCATTTTTCGGCCTGCAAAGGCTGCAGAAGCTTCTCTCAAGCCTCTGGGAGGCCAAAAAAGGCCTCAAACAGGCCAAAAATCAACTGAGAGGTGTACGCATGCACAGTGAGGTAAGTTTGCCTGGGGCTCACATGCCCACACAAATGGCTCTGCATGCCACCTGTGGCACATGTGCCATAAGTTCACCATCACGGTGCTAGACAATAAAATATTTGTTTTTTTACTTATACAATATTTTCCTGGAAATCTGTTCATTAGAGTTTAAGAACTTTTTTGATAGGCATGTGTTCAGAGGTCTATTTCAGATACAAAACAAAAAAGATCCTTCAGAGTAAGAATAGGTAAGTACATTGTACCTGGTAGCATCTCCTTAAAGTAGCTGCATGGCAAGTAAGCAAACTCAGGAAGATGAAGGTTTAAGTTAAGAACCTCCACACTGTGCTGCTTCTTTCCTCTGAATAAACTTTCTGGCTTTGGATCCAAAGTGTCACATATCCCTTTTTTTCGGAACCAAGTGCTTTGCATAAAAATGTGGGTACCCAATTTTTTAAATGATCCAAACTTTGTGAGATTAATCTTTTGTGAGATGGTTTTCTTCCTGTCTGAAATCTTATGGAATTATAACTTTAAGTCATCTTAAATCAAGCAAGACTGGGAAATCTCATGATGTTTCAGCCATTTGGGGTTTTGAAAGTTCTGCAGGTGCCACGTTGTCTGATATCACTGCATTGCCAACATAAAATGCTCATGGATTGCACATCTGAAAAAATATCCACATTGTTTGTACTATTTACTCATAATGAGCCCATATGAATATCACAAGCATTTGATAAGTTATTCATAATTACATAAAATGCATTTTCCTTCTGCTGGATGGCTGATCTATAACTTCATTGAAAGTAGCAGTAGAGAAACTTTGAGCAAATCTGACAAAGGACAGGATAGAAATTGTGTACTTATTATCGTGGGTTACATTACTATTTTCAATTGCTCTAAGGATTTGAGGCCATATATCAATCTATCAGCTGCTCTCTGAGGTGGGTGGGTGTCAAGCTGACATGCAATGGCCAGTTTATGACCTTACCTGGCAAGCAAGACTTTGATCCCTAGTTTCTCTGCTGAAGTCTAATGCTATAGCAACCATATCTGCTCTTGGAACACAGGGCCTGGAATTGAGAATATATAAATTAAAATGAAATTTAATTTTATGCATGAATGATTCAGGAAATAATTTGACAGAAGTTGTGATGGACATAAAATCCAGTGAGTTGGCACAAGAGTAAATTAGTTGTACAAGCAGCAATCCTATACCTATTTACTGGCAGGATAGTGATTGAAATGAATAGGATGCCCTTCTAAGTTAGTCTTGTGAATTGCACAGACCATTCCCTTAAATCAGAGTAAACTGAATGAGCTTTTGAATAGATCTAAGTCATTGTTGGTGGCCATTGTATACAGTAACACCCTTACCTAAGAGGCAAATGTCATGCAATTCAAGAGGACTTCTAAATGTTCTAAAAATGTCTGCCTCCTTATAACAGGCTTAACCTTATATTTTTTGCAGAAATATATAGCATTACCTCAGGGTACTTGTATGTTCTTTTTTTATATATTTTTGGGGGGTGGGAATGGGGAACAATTCTACTTACTACATCAATTTAATTTACTTCAGTTATGACCCGTCAGCTCCTTCGTAGTTTCAGATATTGGATTTGGGCTGCAAAATTACAGGTGACCACCAGAGGGCTGCAAAAGGGATATTTTTGATTTGCTTGGCTGCTATCTAGTGGCTACCCACAATTTTGCAGGCCAGATCTGGCAGCTGCGTTCCTGGGTTTCATTTGTAGTCCATTGGTATTCATTTGACTATATTTGTTTTAAAATTGTCAAGTTCATGGATACATTGAAATGGCTTCCTTTTATCACAAGTGGGTGTATGTGTATGAATATATTAATGTAATTTCAGTGCAATAAAATACTTCTAAAGGAAAATTCTTCTCTAGTTCTTTTCAAGGTACTGACAAATCCATGGGAATCATGTTCATTTGACAGTTTATTTTTACCTGCATCCTTGGTCAATATAACCTTTTTTTTTTTTTGCCCATCAAAGTCACTAGGCCAGATAATGCAAATGCAAAGGATGAAAAATTCCAAAATAACTTTGGGGGATTATATGCTTTCTGATCAAGTTTATTATTTGGATTAAAAGTGTTCTGAACCATATTTTGAAAGGAAGCCGAGTAGCTTTTTAGCATCCGTACAGTCAAAATTTGGCTTAATAGCTTGCCAAGAGGCTCTATGCGCTGGATTATGAAACATCTAGAGATGCTTTATATTGAAAACTTAGCTGCTTTCTATTGGTTTTGTTTCCCTAATGGATTTTTTTTTTCTCATAATGAAATTTCCCACTGATGTCACCTAGCAAGAGAAAATAATTGATACTATCAATAGACCTGGAAATATTATAGCCCCATTTTGCCACTGAGGACACTCTTGTCACTTTCCCTTCAATTTAAGCCATGGGAGAGGGATCCTGTCCTTCATTACAAGGTAAGTCCCATCAAAGATGTCCTTACACTTTTGAGGGTTGCTGTGGTGATAATAAGCCAATATTTCTATAATTGTTCGTAGCTCATATTCTCGTTAAGGCAATTCACTGTAAAAGTTAACTGAGGAGCAAATTTCCAAAGCAAAAGATTTAAACTTTTTGGGTTGTCAGGTTAAGATTTTTTTCTTCTGATCTTTACTTTGGTTTTATCTTGAACAGGGTTTTCCAGTTGATTATGTCCAAGATAGGGATATCCACATAGCATGCTGGTGATTGTGGCAACAAACCACAACAATGTGACCTTTGTTTAGGTGTGCTTCTGGATGCCATCTTGACCAGGGATGGGCAACCATAGCAACTTGATGACCTGTGGATTTCATCTCCCAGAATTCCTGAGCCAGCATGGGCTCAATTGTAACCATAAGTTGAGGACGACTTATCTCCAGTAAACAGTAACAGATTAATAATGTTTATGAGTAATTACAACACACAGCCGAAGCCACTCAGTTGTATTATTAATAAGCCACAGCCTATACTGGAAAAGAACACTTTGCTTTTTTCAGCAACTGGCATACATGCTTAGAGACACCTAACCTGTAGCAGATTCTCACAAGCAACAACAGGACAATTGTATCAATCACAGCTACTATCTACTTTGTCTCCACATCTATATCATCAGCACTACCAAATGTCATAGCAAAATTAGAAGTTCCGTCACCTGCCCTTCCTCCATATAATAGAGGCCATCATCTACCATGAATGCCCTTTGGATTCTACATAGGACATATGAGACAAATGTTTCTCAACAGAACTAGTGGAGAGAAGTTTAACATTAGGACTCAAAGTGTTCTATATTAGCATACTTGAAATACCCTTTTCTGATTGGTCCACAAATACGGCAATATGATTGGTTCTTCAAGCGACGGTGATTGGTCAACAATCGCCCTGTGATTGGTCCGCCTGAGCGGTGGGGAATTCAAGGAACCGTCATTGACCGCGAGCCGCGAGCAGCCGCTATAAAAAAGGTTGCCGCGGCTCCGCAATTAGACTGATTCCAGGAACCGAATAAAGAGCTAAAAGTCACACTGGTCTCCAGTCTCTTTTTCCCCGCGATCTAACACAAAGCAAGTTCAGGTGATCCGTCCAGAACACTCCTTAGCAGACCTCAAAGTGATGGAGGACCAAGAGCACCAACAGCAAGAAACAAAATCACATGTATCAAAAAATTTCAAGTAATCTCAGAAGGTCTCAACAAACATACTGGGTTTTCAACACATTGCAGTTGTTAATTATTAAGATAACATACTTGTAATCAGTCTCACATGTAACCTGCATCTGGATAACATAACTATCTTTCATCCTTTCTTGTCCTCCCACCCCACTCCAGATTAAATCCTACATCAGTCTAGCCATTCTATGCATGTGATAAAATGAGGTTCTCTTGATTGACTGTTGTGACTTTTTAAAGGTATTATTTGGTTTTCTCAATTATCCAGTGTGTATCAGGAATAATGCCCTGTATTCTTTGGCTTTTTCAAAAGCCAGTTTGTACATCTGGCATTTTTACATAGAAGACTCGAATAGAATACAGGAATAGAGGAAGTCATGACAATAGGTCCAAGGATACTATATTTCTTCCCACTAGATAGCATTGGAATGGGATAGTTATAATAAAATTATTGTTTGTCACACAACTAGCCAAATGTTCAGACTGGATTTGACATTTTTGTCTACCTATCATGTGCATTCCAAGGATCTGGGATAGGCAGATGTGTACGTTTGATGATGTTTCAGATATTATTGCAAGATAGAAGCTGTTCCAAGTAAAACTGCCTTTTGCAATTGACTGAGGGCAAACTTGTCAATGCCTATGGTGTTCAAATTCTGTTCTAGTTGTTTTGGGATTGCACCCAAGGTGCCTATTGCTATTGGCATTTACCTTTGCTTGATTCTGCCACAGTCTTTCTATCGCTACGTGCAGGCCTTTGTATTTTGTGATCTTCTCCAGTTCTTTTTTTCCCCTATTCTTCTGTGTCCAAGTACTGCAATGTCCACAATCCAGACTTTTTTGTCTGTCTTATTGACAATTGTTAAGTCTGGAGTGTTATGTGGCATGTGCCTGTCTGTTTGAATTCTAAAACCCCAGAGCAATTCAACTTCTTCATTTTCTATGACTCTCTCTATTTTATAGTCCCACCAGTTCTTGCTTGCAGGCAAATGATATTTCTTGCAAATCTTCTTACACTCCATTGTTGCTACTTTGTCATGCCATTGCTTGTAGTCAGCCTGTGTGATGTTCTAGCAGCAGCTAATCATGTGGTCCACTATTTCTTCAGCTTCTTTATATCGGTGACATTTGCTGTCTTTTCAATTCTAGCTTTGTATGCATTTGTTCTTAAGGCTTGGTCTTGTGCAGCCAGAATTAGCACACACACACACAAATCTCTTTCTTCAACTTTCCTGCTCTTAGCCATTGCCATGTCTTGTTATTATCTGTTTTCCCTGTTATTTTTTAATGTATTGGCTATGTAATGATTTGTCTTCCTGTGCCTCTATTAAGTTCTTCATTTGGTCTTTCTTGTAGGCCAGTTTTCCTCCTCTTCCTTCCTTCTTTCCTCCCTCCCTCCCTCCCTCCCTCTCTTCCTTCTTTCCTTGTTTTTCTGACACTAAGCACAATGAGTTTCTATCATTCATTTGTTATAGGTTCCACATATTTAGGCACAGGAATAGGTGTTTTGTTCACAGAAGGAGTGCAGAGATCTCTATGATCTAGAAATACAATTCAAGCATATTTGACCTCTGTTTTTTAAGCCTTGTTTAGCAATAAGTCACATGCCATGGCTGGTAAACAAGCATGCATTTATTCCAACTCCATGTTTATTTTAAGCTGATTTTTACTTTTTCATTTCATCAAGAAAGTTTACAGTCCAGATAACTATGTTTCCAGATCCCCCCCCCCCGAAACTATATTTTATACAATATAAAATCTCCCCTCCCCCCCATTCTTTTTGTCCAACTTATACACCTTTCCTGGTTACAATTCAGTTTCTGTCCATGAGTTAGGAGTGGCTGCCTGTCTCTGTGGTGGGTGGGCAGCAGTCCAAGAAAGCTGAAGGCAGGTGGATCATCCATGAAGGTAGCTAATGTTTGTATCTATGAGGGATTTACTAATAGCTGTAAAACAGCATTTTTGTTTGGAAAATAATAAATGGGGCACAGATAAGCCCTGCCACGTCAACACTTCCATGATTGCTGTCTGAATCCCTACTAATTCAGTGGCTACTTTTTTTTTTTTTTTTAAATTTCAACTGGCAATTTATTGGCAGACATGGACTGCCCGTTTGTGTGTGTGTGTTTGTGTGTGTTTCCCTGATCTCTGCTGGTGGATTTTGGGAAACTGAAGTGGTTATTTTTTATTTATAAACATCACTAAGCTCATCAACAGCCGAGCATGCTTTTTCTTTCATTTTCAGTCCAACAATCAGGTGGAAATTGTATCAAGGGCAGTCACTGATTTGCCCTTGAGGTTTAAGAGTCTTTTTTGGGGGGAGGCCTATCATTTGCATGGATGTGGGTTTCTCTCCACCCCCACCCATTAAATTCAGTGAGGGGAGAGCTGGTTGTTGAAATCCCAGGAATGTAGAAGCAGCTTCCCCCCCCTCACTAAAGTAGATCATTGGTCCATTTTGTAAGGTAAAGGTTCTCCTCACACATACATGCTAGCCATTTCTGGCTTTAGGAGGCAGTGTTCATTTCCGTTACAAAGCCAAAGAGCCAGCGCTGTCTGAAGACATCTCCATGGTCATGTGGCTGGCATGACTAAACGCCAGAGCTGCTGTTACTTTCCCATCAAAGGTGATCCCTATTTTTCTATTTGCATTTTTACATCCTTTCGAACTGCTAGGTTGGCAGAAACTGGAACAAGTAGCAGGAGCTCACTCCATTATGTGTTGCTTGGGATTCAAACTGCCTAAATGCCAACCTTTCTGATTGACAAGCTCCAATGTCTTAGCCACTGAACCACCATGTCCATTTTGTAGCCCAGCTCAATTTATATATTGTATTGTCATAAAGAACTTTATTTGTTTTTGATTTTGTCAAGTATAAACCATGCTATCTTCTTGTGAATCATAGTTTACATTTTTGTGAGTGAACCAGGTTACTGGGACCTTTTCCCAGAGAATCATTGTGCAGGCAAATTGTGGCAAGTACAATGGATGAACCAAACAATGGTTTCATGCAAGGGGTGAGACTGAATGCTGGAGATTGAACTGAGTAACATTTTTATGCAAAGCATGCACTTACCCATAAAGTTGTAGCTCTTCCACCATGAATTGGGCTGTGATTGAACCATAATGACATTTCTAACAGTTAAAAGTAATTGCAGGCCTTCCTTTTCCCTTCAGAAGGGAGTGGTAAAGCGAGGACATTCTAAAACAGGGGTCTCCAACCTTGGCAACTTTAAGACCTATGGACTTCAACTCCCAGCCAGCAAAGCTGGCTGAGGAATTTTAGGAGTTCAAGTCCACAGGTCTTAAAAGTTGCCAAGGTTGGAGACCCCTGTTCTAAAATATGTTTCCTTTGAACCAGTCTCAGAAACTGGTGGTTTACTATTGCTATTCATAACAGGAACATTAGAAGGCTATGTCTTGAGAGGAGACAGTTGGTCCACCTACTGGACATATAAATTGCATGTGGCTGTGGTCCTACTTGGGTCAGTTCCTACTTGAACATTCCCACCTCTGTTCTGCATCATTGCTTTGTAGACAGCTATTTACAAAGGGATTTTGTTTGTTTGTGTGTTAGTGCCAAATTGTGGTGTTTTTCCTTTTGCCAGGAGCTATAACATTGGGTTTGAAGTCATGGTAGTGAAACAAACAAAGCTGTGTTACATAATGGGCAGGAATCAGAAGTTTGGCTGCTCCTCTTTTGACATTTTCTTGCATTATTCATTCTTAAATAAAATCCATTAAGCCATTTTTTTGGTTTTGTAGTGTCACCTTCTTCAACACTGTGGGAAATGATATAACTGGTTTTCATCCACAGTGGGTCAGAAGGATCCAAAGGAGAATTGGGGGGGGGGCAGACAGGCAGCATTGGGACCTTTGGTGAAAAATTGCTTTTGTTGTGTTGAGGTACAGACTGTGATATGACTAAGGTTGGCAGAATCTGGAACAAGTAACGGGAGCTCACTCCGTTATGCGGAGTGAGCTCCTGTTATGCTAGGGATTCGAACTGCTGATCTTTCTGATTGACAAGTTCAGCATCTTAGTCACTGAGCCACTGTGTCCCTTGGAGATATGACGAGAATGGTTCTAATTTCTGTGGACAAATGAGACCCAAGGGATGAAGAACGAGCATTTGATTGTAGCCAAGCAATCCCATGCCTGGATCTTACCTGAATGGAATAGCTTGTTCAGAAACTTTCTTTGCTGTGGAAAAATGGGAGAAAAGCAGAAGCCTGTCACTACCATCAAGGAATTAGTAGTAGTAATAGAAGTACTTTTCCTGTGAGGAATTGGATATCTCAGAAACATGAACAAGTTAGTTTTTTTAAATGGGCCCGGCTGGGGAGTCCATGCTGATTCTCCAAGGGCTGGAGATTGGTTCCAGCCTTCCTGGGCCAAAGGACTAGATTTCTAGAGAGCAGCAGCAACTTGGGCCTACTTGATAAACTGTAAGTTGCGGCAGTGTAGGTGGGAAGGAAAGTGTTGCGTCGACGCGGAGTTTTCCCTCTGTCCGCGTTCCTGGCGGGAGCACGGACTACCCAGACTGGTTGATGTCGTTTGACAGCCGGCTATATAAAGCGCTGTCAAACGGCATCAGCTGTTGCCGCAAGCTGACTGCTTGTTAGCCCAGCAGCAGTCGGCGGCAACCTTTATTTTGCTGAATAAAGATTCCTGTCAGTTCTGCTTCGTGTCCGCCTTGGTCATTTCCATTCTTCCACACACTGGTTGAAGAAGGTGGGATCCAAATAGAGGAGACTGGAAATACAGCAAAGAGCGCAGTCACTGTTAGGAGCCAGAGTGCACTACAAAAGAGCCAAAGCCACTACGAGCTGGACTGTCACAAGCGCTGATGCATTCCTGCGAGCGCGAAATTCAACTTCCTAGCGAATAGACTGTCATCATGAGGAGAGAATGTCTTCACCCTGCGTTCTGCCATTTAGACCAGCTGGCAGAGACTTGGGAATCCTATAGGAACGCTTGACTGCTTCCTGGATGCTATAGAACCTCACTGAAGCTTAGCCCCATAGAAAAAAATCCTATTTTCAAGCTTTTGTGGGGCTGCAGTGGTTTTGACACTGGCACAAGTACTGATAGCCCAACGCGCTGTCAAAAAAGTCCCTTGGGGGGCGCTACAGAAATCCTCTCTAATCACTATTCACCAAGCCTCACAGATTGCAGGAGAACATGCTTTAGAGGCGAGTTAGGGTTGGAGGGAGAGACTATCAGTGAATACTGGCTCTGCAGTGAATACATGGCTCTCTGAGGTTGCTGCTTACATTGTGGATTCAGGGATTATTAGAGGATATGCTCCTAGACAAATAGTGTGTGGGGTTAAAGACTTAAGGCTGCAAAGGCGGCTATTAGTCAAAAGGGACTAACCTACAATAGCCATAGAAGAGTCTCAGGCTGCTGAGCTTTCTGCTCCATTAGCCAGCTGAAATCCGGGGAAAACAATCAAACAGAATTGGCTCACAGTCGCATTTGAGGCTGGTTTCTCCTGATGAGGATCTGAGGATCAGCGTTGTAAATTCATCTTAGACGTAAACAGAGACCCTTCCGAAGACTCAAAGTCAAAAGCTAGTTTTTCTGCCCTGGCAGCAACGCCATCTGTTTAGCTGTGGAGGAAATCCTTAAGAGCTCCTGGTAGGTTTCAGGAATGCCATCTGTTTAGTTCCAGAGGAAGGGTCACTTTTAGCAAGGGTCTGCCAAGCTGGGACACTTTACTAGAAACTCAGCCTAACCCTATCTTTCAAAGGCAAGTGGAAAGACTGCTATCCTGTTACCACTTCTCAGTCCAACAACAGCTTCTAACAAATCAGATTTTTGTCTCTTAGAAGATAAACTTGCAAGATGGAGGTGGATACCAGGCTCTGCTCTTATCATTATTTCATGAATCCTTGGAAGAGCTGCTACCAGATTTCCAGAAGAAGCTCCTTGACTGCCACCTGACTTTGAGATTACAAGGCAAGAATACTTCCTGTCCTCGGAAAGGCAAGTTCCCTTGTTCAATTCAAACTTTTTAAAGGCCACTTGGTGGATGGTGCTTGCCCAGTTTACTGGTTTAGATTGGTTCTGCCTTTGGCCTAAATATAACAGGCATCACTCTGTGTTAAAATGCTAAGTAGATTCTATTCCAAGACTATTTTCTGATCGTATTCAGTGAGGGTTTGGGATGTTACTCAGGCACCCATATCATTTATGTGTAGACCCTGCAAGCACTCCTGTAATGGGCCTGAAACCTCGTAGGGTGCCTTTTGCAATTCGTCCTAAGTTAGATAAGAACTTTGACCAAACTACTCAAACAAGGAGTATTAGAACCTTTAGATTTTGCTAAATGGGAGATCCCATAGTGACCCTCTTAAGAAAGATTGGTAGGCTTAGGATAGGCGGCCGATTAACAAAAATTTCGCTGACTGATTGCTTCAATAGTGCTTACCGCAAGTTTCCATCATTCAACACCTTTTTACATTCTTTTGAACCTGGGTCTATGTTTTGCAAGCTGGATATGTCAGCATACCAGAATTCCTGTAGATGACCCCCACAGCAGAATTACAGACAATAGTAACTCACAGGGGAGCTTTTGGTGCAGACGGCCTTCATTTGGCGTGAGTGTAGCCCTGGGATTATTTCAGTGCCTGATGGAGAAGGCTACTTCAAGATCTCCCAGGGGTAGTCCCGCTATTTCGATGATTCTTATTTCAGCACAGACAAACCTAGTTTTTGTTACACAGAGTAAGGTTCTAGACTCGATTCAGGCAAATGGCCTCACTTAAGAAAAGACAATGCATCCATTGCACTAAGCAAGTAGATTTCCTGGGTTATGAATTGATGCCGTCTGGCATACACTATAGAGTCTAAAGTCCAGGGCCATCCATGAGGCCCTCCTACAAAGAAACTGAGCTCCAGGCTTCTTAGGGCTTCTCAATTTCTATGCTGCATTCTTCCCTCACAAAGCTTCAATGCAGAGCTTTACATAGACCTTTTGGACAAACAAGTCCCCTGGCATTGGGGACCTAGGGAAGCTCACCGCCTTCCACTCTGTCAATCCTTGCTCACGTCTAAAGCAGTTTTATTCGTTCAAGCAGCAATCTCCATTAGTTTCTTGCTGAGATCTTCCCTTTCGGCATTGGGCTGTTTTTAGTCACAGACTGGCGCAAATGGCTCTGAGGCCCCATGTGCCTTCTTCTTCCAGAACTTTTTCTTTGGCTGAATGCAACTACAGCAGATAGACAAAGAGGCTTTTGCTGCCAGTTTGCCTCTGTAAAGAAATTTCATGAATTCCTTTTGGCCATCATTTTGAACTAATCACCGATCAGAAGCCTCTGCTAGGCTTTTCTGCTCGATAAACAAACACCTCAATTCTAGTCCCAAGATGACCAGAGGCTTGTTTTGGCTGCTTATTCATACAAACTGGATCCATAGACCAGAAAAAACTCAACCGACCGGCTGATGCTCTCGTGCTGCCATTGGCCGGTTCCAGTTGCGACCTGCACCAATACATGCTGTGTTCGAATTCAACGAACTCAATCTGCCCATTACAGTTCTGTATTTTACATTCCTCAAGGGACAAGTAATCGCCCAAGTCTTGAGCTGGGTGGAAAGGGGTGGCAGATGTCCCTTAATTCCCCTGAGTTCCTGCCTTAGACACGCCACCCTGGAACTCGTCATCCTTCAGGGTTCGTTTGTTGTGGGGAACAAGGGTGGTCAATATCTTTGCTCGTTTGCACGCTTCAGTTCTGAAGCTCCTGCATGAAGGCCACCCGGGCATCGTTAGAATGAAGGCCGCTGGCCGCATAGTTTATGTCTGGTGGCCTGGCATGGATTGCCGCGATCTCAGCTGGGTAGCACTTGTCAGCCCTTTGTAAGGCAACGCAGACCTGCCCCACAACTGCATCCCCTGGGAGTGGGAGGCACGCTGGAGGCCCTTGGTCCCGGCTGACATTTGCCTGGCTGGCCCAAATGCAGGGGTGTACATTTCTAGTAGTAAGTAGACTTCTTCTGAAAATGGATTGATGTGGCCTTGCTGCCACAACAACCACCCTTGCAGTTTACCAGGGCCCTACAGATTCTTTTGTGACACCTGGCTCCCTGACACAGTAGTGTCAGCTACAATGGGCCCCAATTTTGACTCCTGTGAATTTGAACTATACTTAGCCAACCTGGGGGTTCAGGCATGCCTCACAGCTCTTTTTCACCCTGCTAGCAACGGAATGGCTGGAAAGGGCAGTTAGGTCGTGGAAAGAAGCCCTAGAAGATTGGCCAAAGACGGCACTCTGAGTTGTCAGACTTTTGTATATCAGCATAACCACCTTGTGCACTACAATAGGTCCGCCAGCTGAACTCCTTATGGGCAGAACTTTGAGGACCTCCCCTGGACAGGCTGCACCCCACTACACCCCCGTGACTCTCTTGGGTCTGCACGGCCAGCCCTAGGGAGTTTGCCCTTAAATTCCTGGTTTATGCGCGCAATATGCGGCCAACCTTAATGGGTTCCAAGGACAGGTCATCGCTGTGACAGGGCCTAAGTCATATCGGTGCTGCTGGAGGATGGTCGTACTGGTACAGACATATCGACCAATCTGGGCGGAGTTTTGGACAGTGGTCCTGATGGACGCTGGTCTACCACCCCTGACCGCGAGTCTACCACCAGCCGATGAGAACCTTGCCGCACTGACGTGACACCTGGGAGAACCGTGGACGGAGGGACTACCTGTCCAAGTGCCCTGGCGACTCATCTTTGTCACCCAGAGGACGAGGCTCCTGCAGTAACCGGCTCGAAGGGCTCCATGCTGAGCGAGGACTTCGATCGACAGATGGCGGCCCAAACTAGATCTACAGGCTTCCGACCGCACTGGGCTACTGATAACGCGGCCTACAGTTGCCGGCTACCAGCTGCTAGGTGGAAAAGAGTGTTGTCGCGTCGACGACGCGCAGTTTTTTCTTCTGTTCCGCCGTTCCTGCAGGGGAGCCGCCGACTACCCAGCATGGTTGATGCTCCGTTTGACAGCCTGCCTATATATAAGCCGTGTCAAACGGCATCAGCTATTTGCCGCAAGCTGACTGCTTGTTAGCCCAGCAGTCGCGGCAACCCTTTATTCGCTGAATAAAGATTCCTGTCAGTTGCTCTGTGTCTGCCTCAGTCATTTCCATCGCTCCACAACAGAAAGAATTTAGTATTTAGTATTAGAGACCTGCTAGGGGTAGTTGAAACCAAGCTTCTGGGAAGCAGCAACCTCTTTGGCAGAAAGATATATGGAAGAATGAATGAGTATGCAAAAATACCGTAATTGGACACTCAGCCTATTTCTTCCAATGTTTACTTTTTATTCAAAGGTATCTGTTGGGTCTATTTTTAAGCATCTGCATGGAGAAATAGCCATCTAAATGTGAAAGACTGCGCATTGATATGAGCTGAATATTTCATCTCTCTCTGCATAGAATACGTTCAGGGAAATTAAAAGGTGTCCCGCATTTGAGTGTGGAAAAGAATTACCCAATCTTATTTTAAGTAAAAGTGGGTGTGTATATGTGTATGTGTGTGCATGTGCCAGATAACCTTCTCTTTGGAAGAACATCAGGTGACCAGATGGCCTGCTGCTGAGTTTCACAGAGGAAATACTGACACCCTGTGGTCCTAGTTCAATAACAACACAGGCACAGAAAAAAGATTTAAGAAGAGGAATCTAAGCAAAAGTGAGTCTATAGTAAACTATTTCTGCTTGCAGACGGATCTAAGGAGGCTTTCTATGAAGCCAAGATGGAGCTCTGAATCCTCAATACTTTTTTTACATTCCTTCAGGATTCAGTCTCAGGGTCTTCTAAGTGGTCTTTTTTGTAAGCACGGGGGAAACTTGAGAAAGACACGATTGGGCTGAAATCATATCCTGTTTTTAATTTTAATTAAATGTAAATGAAATAAAACATAGTTTTTAATCTCGGTACATAATTAATTAATCCATTTATGAGTATGGTCCTCAGCAGGGCCACTGAAAGTGTTGCCTTTGTCCTAAAAACAAAACAAAAAAAGCCGCACATCTCGACTAGGATGACTTCTAATAAGCAGAATTTTCCAATTTTAAACTATGTTGAAGCAGGTTAGGAAATCTGATGTCCCCCTTGGATGCTTTGGATGATTCCTTCCATGATACTCACTGTTCATATCTGCTGGTCTGTGGTAAAATGTGATCTAACCCATTTGGAAGGTTGACAGAGTTATCTAACCTGTGCCAGAATTCTTAATTGGCACTGAGAGTTGGGCGGCCAACAAGTTTACATTGCCCAAAGTCACACTGGACAGTAAGATGGTGTTGGAAGAAATATCCATCTGGTGTCGTACCAAGCTGGGAGAAAGGCACTGGAGACAAAATGGAGGCTGGAGGCTGATTAGAAAAAGGGTCCATTTATTGATGAACAGAATCACGTTTGTAGTTCTGATACAGTTGAGGCTGAGCACATGGAATGAGAGTGGGAGGTATTTATATCTTCTCATGGGCTTTGCACTTGAACTTCCTGTTCCTGTGCAAGAGCATATGTTCTATTGGCTCCCATGGGGCCATGTACAAATCCTTGGAGTTTGTCTGAGCTATGTTTGGTTGAAGTTTGAACTGCTGGGGGTGGGCGCAACTGTGATGATTCCATGAAGTGTGCTTTGGGCAATTCCTATTGTGGCTGAGGGCTAATCCTACCTTTGTTGATCTTGGGTGAGTGTATTGGCTTATGAATAGAGCGAGCTATCTCTATTTCTTAAGTGTTGACATCTGCTGAGGAGTATTAAGAAAAGTAGGGGCTGCTTTTTAAGAGCATATTTCTCCATTTCTCATCCAGGGAGATATAATATTCTGCTTTTTTATATTTCTCAAAATATTTCATATTTCTAGGAGAGAGGTGGGTGCTAACTTTCTACAATGGGTAGCAAATAAATAAATAAATAATCTATTGTTTTAGAACCACTGCAAATTATTTTTACGTGCTTCTAACTTTTGTGTTTTCCTAAATTAAACAAAGTTTATCAAGCAATTCCAGCTTCCTTTGATTTGTCCTTGGAATCAGTTGATTGTCTGTGGTGGCTCTGGATGATACCTTGATACACGTAGTATATTTATAAAGATTAGAGAAACTTCAGAGTTTCTGATGTCCCAGAATGTCATATGAATGCACTGTTCTGAAATACATGTCACTTTGATTTGAGAACAGCACCTTCATCTGAGGAAGACAACTCTGGCTTGCCCATATTTGCTGATACTGTTTTCATTTCTGAAAGGATAATATCAACCCTCAGTCAATAACATTACTTATATTTACTGAGGGAAGATATGGGTACTGTGTTCGATAAGTATAACAGATTTGTTGTTTTTTTTACGTGTTGGAAGCAATATCCTTCTGGATTCAGTTCCAAGTGGGGAAAAAGACACCGGATTTATGGAAGTTGCCTGGAAAGAAGGTTTAATAGTGGACAGGACCACATGCCTTGGAGCTCCTGGGTAAAAAGAGGAGAAATGCTGAGAATCCCTTGGTTTTACACCCTCTGTTGGGCCCATCTTAGTGTTTCCTGTTCCTGTGTAAGAAATTTATCCCATTGGCTGTCAGACTCGCGGGGGTCTTAGCTAACTTTGTAGACTTTGTCTGGACCACATGGCTTCACCTGAGTGCTGGCTGATGCAATCTTCCCAGACCATGTGGTGAGATGGGTAATCCTATCATTTCCTGAGGGCCATGTCTTAATCCCATCACCCTGGAGCTGAAGGGGGGGGGGGCAGGGAGGCTGCTTTATCTTTAAAACATGTTTCTCCTTTTCTCATCCAGGGAAATATAATATTCTGCCTTTTTAATATTTCCTAGAATATTTCATTCTTCTAGGAGAGGGGTGGGTGCTAACGTTCTACACATGGAAACCAAGAAAATTTATTCTTGGTCTTTTTTCCACAAATCATAATTGTGTGGCATCAAAGATGGAGCCCAGTGCTTTTGCTCTTTAAACAAGGGAATAAACTATTGCATTGAATACATTACATTGGGATTTATTGTTACTTAGACTCAGAAAATTGAACTAATTGAATTAATTGAACTAATACACTTAAGAATAACACTGTATTGTTGATGAGAGGCTGACCACTGTCTCAATGTGTGTAGCATCGTATGCAGTGGTTTCTGTAGAAGCGTGGGAAATCAGGAGACAGGAGACCAGCGTAACTTCAGCTCTTTATTCTAGGTATAGATCTGTGTAGCCTTTAGCGAGCCGCGGCAGCTCTTCTTATAGAGCTAGCTGGCGGCTCTCACCCAATGACAGCTTTCTGAATCTCCCGCGATCGGTTCGTCCAATCACGGGAGATTCCTTATTAACCAATCACCATCGTGCATCTCGGCCAATCACAGTGCAGTTTGTTTCAGCCAATCAGGTTAGGGTATTACAAGTATGTTAATATGTAACAGTTTCTCTCTGGTATCGTATAAACTGGATAATCTGGCCATTCAATTTAGGCATGTAAACATGCTTGGTGTATTGCTTCTTTTCTTATTGTTGTGTTGTCTTGTTCATTTGAACTTTGGAAACAAGCCGATTTGCTTTCTTCTTCTTCTTCTTCTTCTTCTTCTTCTTCTTCTTCTTCTTCTTCTTCTTCTTCTTCTTCTTCTTCTTCCTTTTTTTAAAAAAACAACTTTTTAGATTGAACACTTTCTTAACATTTATCACTTTCATGGTAATTGAGAACTTTTAACCATATGAATTTCAAGTATTATGCAGAAGGACTGATAGTTGACGCTATTGTTCCACCCTCCCATTAAATTCCCATTTATATATCTCAACTGAATAAATCACTTGTGGCATTGGTATACATGGCAGATTTTATTTAGCCTTTCTGCTCTTAAATTACATTTCTAGCTTGCACTAAGTCGAGCAAAGCAATGTATAAAGATGTCAATCTTCCCCCTTGCTTGTATTTTATTTAACTGACTCATATAATTGGCCCATTTTTTTTAAAAAGAAAAACTGTCTAGCATGGGAATTTTATAGTGATTCCTCCTCGAAAAATTAGAATATCATGCAAAAGTTCATTTATTTCAGTCATGCAACTTAAAAGGTGAACCTAATATATGAGATATTCATTATATGCAAAGCAAGATAGTTCAAGCCATGATGTGTCATAATTATGATGATTATGGCTTACAGCTCATGAAAACCCCAAATCCA
>BHFT01017735.1:0-10938 GCA_004320025.1 Laticauda laticaudata | reverse complement strand
TAGAGTGAGACACTTGATTGTCCAGATGGTGGCTCAATTGATCAGGTTGGGGAATGGCGGGCCAGTCCATTGGCATCAATGACTTCATTTGCTAGGAATTGCTGATAATTGCCAGCCACATGAGGTCTCTAGCTATTTTTTTGGATTAGGGAGAACCAAAAGCCGAACCCCACCAGCATTTGGTCTCAAGGGGTCGTGAGATCCTCTCTCAGTACCCTAATGGCAGTTCAGTAATACTTGGGGCATACACATGGAGGGCTATGCAGCCCCTAAAGAAATTGCCCACCCCACCATTACTTGCCCACTGCAAAGCGGTCATATGCTGAGACGAGTGTCAAGGAAGCAGAACAATTCTCCACAGGCGTCCCAGACCCTGTTCAGTCTGATACACATGAGTTCAGTGTTGTGACCTGCTTTATCTTGTGAAGAGCATAGAGCATCGTGAGGGAATCTTGCCATTCTTGGCAGTATTTTCCGGCAAATTGCAAACATCTTCATGGTGTTGGCAGTAAGCACAACCCCCACCTGTTGGACTTCAGGCCTCATAACATCCATCATGGAGTTGTTTTTGATGTTTTGAGCAGGCCACAATGCACATTTGTGGCCCGCTGGAGGTCTTTTGCAGGGCTCTGCAGTGGCTTCTCCGTTCCCTCCTTGCACAAAGGCGAAGTGGTGTCAAGATTGCTGGATTGTTGCCCTCCTACGGCCTCCTCACACATCTCCTTGATGTACGTGGCCTGTTCTCCTGGTTCATGTGCCTCCATCTCTGGATACTACGTTGAAGACAGAGAAAACCTTCTTTGCCATAGGGCGTATTGATGTTGCCATGCCTGAGATTTGATGCTGCAGCTACTGGCCACTTGTGTGGGGTTGTGTAGACTTCCGTTTACTGCTACCACTAGAAAAAGCACCGCCAGCATTCCAAAGTGAACAAGCCCATCAAGGCAGAAGCATAGGAACTGGGAAGTGGTCTGTGGTCCACCTGAGAACCACTTCTTTAGGTCAGTCCAGTTGTTCTACCTAAGTGGAAGTTTGATTTACATAGAAGTGTCTGATTGCTTGAGTTACATTTGTGTGGTTAAGGTTCCCTTTTATTTTTTTTGAGCACGTGTCTTTATGTCCACGTATTTGCTAGAAGATCTGGCTAATCTCTCATCACTGTGTTGAGAATGAAATAAGATTTGGTTTAGGCATTAGAAGAACAAACCCGAACTGGGCTGCTAGTTATTTTATTTGCCTTGTTTCTAGATTGTTGGATATCTGTTGTTTTTTTCATTCCAGTTATCTTCCCAGGTATTTGATGTTAGGCTATTTGGTCTATAGTTTCCTGGGGTCTGTTTGTTTTCATTGTTATTTTGGTTATATTGGTTATTATGTTGATTTGGATCCTGACACTTTTTCTTTTGAGGTCCCCAGTGCGTGCATTTCTTGGGTGCACCATTCCCCACCCTTTGGCAGGAAAAGACTGCTTTTGAAACAAGAAGCCAAAAAATGATCTTGAAATGAGGTTCTCACAAAGAGAATTGATTCCATATGCATTCCTTTTGCTTCTTTCTTTGGCTTTTAAAGAAAAGAACCACAACATGCGGAATGATATCTTTTGAAAACTTTGTTCTTTTTTTAAATGCGGAATACATTACCAAAGTTTCGTGATCCAGACTTTCTCTTCATTGATCCTTGTTAAAATATTACGTGTTAATAAAGCGAAGAATTCTGTTCCACGGTCTATCAAAGTCTATCAAGTACAAAAAGACATTGGACTTGTTTCCACTCGAAGATTGTAGTCCCTAAATGTTGCTTGTAGGTCTAGTTGTTGAGAATCATTTCGATATTAACAACAAAAAATTCCATTTCTGGCAACAAAATAAAAGCTCCAATGAAATCCTCTCCATTCTCTGTGTCCTGAAGCCCAACGGCACCAATCGAAAGGTCCATTGAAATGGAGGAGCACTTGGACAATCCCGGATTAGTGGAAGACTCTCTTGGCGGCATTTGGTGGAAAAAAGGGAACTCGATCTTATTCACTCAGAGCCTAAGAAATAATTTTATAATGGGATGTGAAAAAGCAATGAATATATGTCTGTTCTTTTGGGCTCAAATCAAGTCCAAAATATGCTACTTTGAAAAATGAATGAGTTGTTTTACTTTAGGGATGCCAATAGATCCATTATCATAATTTTCTGGGCAGGACCTGAACAGGAAAGAACCACACAAGCGGCCACATGATACAGTGTGACTCTCCTAGTCGTATACGACATATCGGACTTGACATTGTATCACTGTAGAAGTGCAATCTATTTCTCCAGCTCAATCCGCACCTTTATGCACAAAATGACCTTATAATATCCTCAGAGGAAGATTGCTTCTCTCTGGTAATTTTCACAGGTTTTTGGTCTTTGAAATCTCTTTTCTGCTAGTATCTGCTTTTGATGTAAACTAACGGACTGAAGAACATGGAAAGATCTTGCATTCGAAACGGGATAACATGACTTCCATGAATCACAATTCCTGTGTCAGGCACAAGCTTACAGGGGACAAAGGAGGGACTGTGCTTTTGAACACGTCTCTTTCTCTCCTTTTCCATGTGAAACGCAGTCTTGTCTCTTCTCCGGAATCAGGAAGCCACTGGCACATCCCATACTTGTGAGAGTTGCTTTTGGATGCTTTAATCTTCTATGTTCCTAGCTTGAGAACGCAAAGGGGATTCATTCGCCCTATGAATAATGGACCTACTGATTCTGCTTTTCTTAATACTGTCTGGTGCCACCAGTCAGCTCTGGGAAGCTTACAACGAAATTTGCCCACTGACTTTTGGAGGATGGAAAAGACCATGGACCTCTTAACAACAGAGGAACCATCTTCACTATTGATCACTACTGCAACAAACAATGTTTCCCAGCGACAGCTTTCCTCTACAGCCTACTTCCTATTCGCAGTAAATAGCTCCTGTCGCTTAGGCATCATGTCCCGCGACACGCTCAACGTTGTCCAGGTTTAACTGGAGTGTGAATGTCCCTCCACTTTGCAGTTCTTAACACTCACTTTTCTTTTTCTCTTATTCAAACTTCAGGCTGTGTGTCTTACAGAGTCAAGCAAGTCTATTTCTTTGAATCGTTTTTGTAATTTTCATGGCATCTTTCTCTTTCTTTTATTCGGTTGGAAAATCTCAAATGCAAAAATTGACGAGGAGGGAACTCTGGAAAAAGTCCAGACTTAATTACCTTTTCCCAATCCCATCCTGAATCTTGTCAAATCTCGACATGTGATGATTCTTTTACACAGTAATGCATTATTGTGTTTCCTGTTTGCCTCACCTGAATTTCCATATTTTATAATTGTTCATTCATATTTAATAGCTGATTCTTGTAGGAAGAGAGGTATGACTTGGATTTTAGAATTGTTTTTTTGTGGGTCACTGACAAACACCATCTGCTTTCTTATTGTGATGGTCCTACTTTTAATGGTGAGTTGATTTTGAACATCCTTGGTTGTTGCGGCAGATTGAAAAATTGTCTGTATGGAACTGTAGGTCAAGTTCCTCTTTCTCTGATTGGCCGCAAAGCCACTTGCGGATGGGTATTAATTTAAGAACAATCCGAAAGCCTTTCCAAAATGGCTCGGGAACTGTTAAAAACGCATGTCATTTGGCACAAGCCACAGGCAAGCCGCAATGAAGGGGGGCGCCGCCAGGCTTGGCCTATGTTCGATCTCTGTATTAGGCTTGCAAGTTTAATAAAACTTGTTAGGAATTCCGGTTTCATTGGCTTCTTTTCTGGACATGAACTCTGGTAGACGATAGGTTAGGATTGTCATTAGAAGGTGAGACCGAAGGCACCGCGGCGATCTGAACTGAGGAAAAAGAAGATGGCTGGTAACAACCGCTGCCGCACCATTCAATCTTGATGAGAGGATTGGAACCTTGTATATCGTCGTTTTTCTATGTTTCTAGAAAAGGCAATTGAGATGGGAAGAAATCTTGGACCAAAGGAAGAGGGCTGTCTTCTTTACCACACTGGGGACCAGCCGTTTTTTAAGATGTGCGCAATGGCCTTGCAAAACTCCAGAGATGTCAAACAGGGTGACTTGGTCTGCAACTCTCAACAGGAATAGCTCCGAGACACTACGCACGGTGTCTCGAATTAATAAAAGGCACAATTCTCATTGGAGGGACCAGGGAAGAAGAATGGAACTGTGGAGATTTCTGTTAGCAGCCTTGAGACACATCGACGGAGCCTTGTGAGTTTCCAGAGATATGGATTGGAGGGCCATGAGGGACCCGCATGGTCTTCGGTCTGAAGACACTACCCTTTCAGAGCAAACTCCTGAATGGGCCAAAATAACCAACTTGACCGAGGCGCCATTGCAGAGGCAAACTGCGCTGAAGCACTAAAAGCTTCCAGCAGCCACTCAGCTGTGGCAAATGAATGCAATTTCCAGACCTCGCCAAACAAAACCAGGAGAGAAGAAGGCAGAGGAGGAAAAAAACAGCCACAGGCACAGTCCACTGTCCGAAGACAATCGTATCCCGAGTGATACCAAGGGAGTTGACGACAAGAGATGTCCATAGGCTACTGTTCAGACAAAAAATGGTGCAAAAAGAGGAGAAATGGCAGGAGTTTCAATGTTGCAGACAGGCGGAGGAGATCACCCGCGAGTGAATGCAGGTTCCTCGACGGATATGCTGCGGCTTTTGTAATAAGAGGGGGTACACTTAAAGGGGTCTGCACAACAAAAAGATGCTACTCAGTGTCCAAAAAGATGCAAGCCAGCACACACCAAACACCCTCAGACATGAGAAAGACAAGCAGAGCAGTTAGATTGGACACCGTAACAAGAGAACTGTTGGTGACAGGTAAGGGAAATCGCATCAGACGGTTCATCATCATGAATGCTCAGGGTGGGAGAATTGGAAGAAGAAGTTCCGAGATAGAGATGAGCCATCGAAGGGGAGGCCCTGCAAAAATGGGAAAGTCGACTCAGGGTCGTTTCCTATCCAGGTTTCTGGAATTACCATCCGGCGCCTAATACCCAACATTAACACAGAGAGACTACAGAAACACTAGTTTTCTAACACTAGAAAGACTAGTGCTACAAGAGGCACCAAGGGAAATCAAATCTCTGGTAGAGGCCTTGGAAATTTCCCTAGTCAAATTCTAAAAGAACCACGCCAAAATTTGGGCCTCTGATCTTGGTCGATGCGAACGAGGACTGCCTCTAGTCTCTATGGATTGAATGTTGATTTCACCCCCTTGGGAATCGGTTGACTAGGGATTCAACCACATCGGCGCACAGCCAAATGGGAGGAGAGCTGCTCCAAGAATTCCAAGATGTTTTCGATTGGAATTCCAAGATGTTTTGAAAAACGGCAGACACGTTCCCACATTATGCGTTAAAGCAAAAAATTGAGCATGGAGCAACTAAAATAAATTAATAGCTCAAGGGGTTTCTTATAGCCAATCAATTCATGCCAGGTGGGAAACCCCTATGTCCACACCAGTGGAAGCCAGATGGTGTCAGTTGCGCATCTTGCAGACGGACTATTAAGGCAACACCGAAACCATGCGTTCTAAACAAAACGGCGATACCAGATACTGGTAGTGCAACATTTACTGTCACTCGTAGCGGGGAACAAATTTTTGTGAAGCTCAACTCGTACAGGTGTCAGACAGACTTACCCGTTGATCATCACTGACAGCAAGAGGCACGACTTTGTAACACATAGAGGGGCATTCAATTGTAAACCGCCTTCAGATTCGGCATAGCATTTGCCCCAGGCATGTATTCCAAAGCCTCATGGAACGCCTGCTTAATGGAATCAAAGTGTCGTCCACTTAACTTTGACAATGACTGGTTTTCAGCAAAAATGCCAACCAGCTAGGAAACCAGATTAAGGAGAAGTATTAACAAGATTAGGAAATTCAGGGCCTCAAAGTTTTAAAATAGAGAAGTGTGATTACACCAACCAGGTCAAGTTTTTGGCTATTTAATTGTGAACAAGGCATCTCACCCAGAAAAAAAGTATAAGGCCATAAAAAGATGCTCCCAAGGCCAGGAACAAAACTGAGCTTCAAGCATTTCCTAGGCCTCATTAAATTCTTTACGTGTTCCTGCCCGTAAGGAATATAGTTGAACCTCTTCACATCGACTGCTAAGATTAAAAAAAAACCCTATTTGGGACTGGGGCCATTGGGAACAAGAAGCCTTCCAGGTATCAAGATCCTTTTTACGTCCAAACCCCGTTTCTCATTGTGGCGAGTACCCGCGGCAGTATCGCACCGAAGGCATTCGCATATGAAACCTGCTTGATTGGTCACCTGTTGATACATCACCCTTTTGGGGGCTCCGGCACTATTCATCCTGAGCCACCAGCTACCAGATGGCCAGAGAGGGCCACGGGTCGCCTTTTACTCACAAGCGCTTGTTCCAAATTGGAACTGCACATTACAGCCAAACTCGATCAGAGAACCCTCGCAATCATCAACGGAATCAAAAGATCCATGAGTACCTTTACGGTATAGACCTTTTCCAAACTCACCGATCAAAGCCCCTCTTGGAAATCTGGCAGTGGAACAAAGCCAACCCCGAACATTCGTGTCACCTAGAATGATGACGGTGCGAGGTCTGGAGTTTCCTCGCTGCCAACTCCTACATGCTGACCTTCACCTGACCCGACAAACGCCATGCACAAACGCCGACGCCCTTAGAGCTGTTCCCCACTACCCATCACGGAAGACGACCATCTGGCACCAAACTACCTCCACACTTAGCTTCGAGGACCTGCTCCCGACCTGCCCACTGATTTGCAGCAGACAGCGCGGAAGAACCATAGCTAAAGTCTCTTTGACAGCGCACATATTTTCAAATTGGGTAGGTATAAGGCTGGCTGGAGGAGAACAAAAACTTGAGACTTTTAACCATTTCTTACCAGACAGAGACCGAACTGTCCGATCTAGAACAATGGTTCTTCTATGGGGTGACAGGGTGTGATTCCGAACAGTTCTGCCAGGAAGAGGTTTCTGGGCATGTGACACGAGGGAGACCCGGGTATAGTCAAAATGAAACCCTGGGCCAGAGTTACCGGTCTGGTGGCCAGGGCGTGGATAAAAGCGACAATTGAACGCTAGGGTGTGCAACATGGCCATGACTGCAAAACAAGTGAGCGCCTAATCCCCACAGACACCAGTAAGAGATCTGGGAAACATCCTACAGCGGGGCCACTGGTTCTTAGCCAGTCACACTATTGACTTTGGCGGGGCCAATGAAGGGAAACACGTTTCTGATAAGTTGTGGATACGCATACTCGCAGGTGGTTGGAAAGTCCATCCTCACCATGACGTTACCACAACCACCGAAGACTGGAATAAACAGCTAGAGACAAACTTTCTTTGCAACACCATGGGCTCACCAGATGTACTGGTTTTCTGATTAATTGGCCCCAATTTTACAGCTTTGCAATTCACAATATCTGGGCTGCCCAGGGTATCAACATGCCTTGACTAGCAAACCGCCCACCCAGCTGCGAATCGGCAGGCTGAACGCATGGGTACGTCGATTACACTAACGGGGGGACCTAAAAAGAATAGGAAAAGTGGGATGTTACAAGGCACGCAAACTGAAACTGACTACTAAACTTTGCAGCATTTATTACCACCTAGCAGCACACCACAAAAAGCCCAGCTGAACTCCCTAATGGGTAGGAAACTACTTTCCTACTTGGAAGATTGCACCCCACTATACACTGGGACAATCCCCCCCAATTCCTTACAGCACAATACCATATCATTTGACACATCGGCGGACCTCAGTCTTGCGAAAAAATCGTCACCGGGACCACATTGTGGGGCTTTTCCCCTACCTTCACCCAAATTACAGAGCCCCTGGTCGCTGACCGTCATAGGTCTTAGCCGATGGATTAGGGAATGGAAGTTGGCACACTCAGACGGACCTTTCGTTCCGCCACCTCGAACGGAAAAAACACCACAGACTCAAAAATAAATATCCGATCTAAAAAACACAAGGGGGGGAGGCGAATACAAATAAATAAAAAGGAAGAGATTGACACCTCCCGTAACAAGACAACAAACCACTCTAAAAACGACAATTTAACTGAAACAAGAAAGAGCCACTACACGGTTAGATGAACCCAAGAAATCAAATTCGGGGAAGCAGTAGAGCAAACGAGGCCTTCCTGGAAGGAGGTAGCAGACCAGCTTAACCAACGCCCGGGTCAAAACCAGGAATGGAGCGCGTCATCTCTCAACCGGCCCGACGAGACCTCAGGCGGGCAGCCTGATGAAGGACCAGAGAACACAGTGATCACCATCCTGGAACTGCTCAAAGACCATGCTGCGACTGGAGGCTGCGCAGGTCAAACCAGGACTAGAAACAAAGCTCCACCTTATCTGCGTGATTACGTTAACGCACGTTTGACCTGAACTAAGAGGGAGGAGGAAGTGTTCTGTATGGACTGGTAGGTTCAAGTCTCCTCTTTTGATTGGCTGAAAGGGACACTATGCTGGATTTGGTAATTAAGAACCAATCCAGACAAGGAACCAACCAAACGGTGGGACTGTTCCAAAGATGTCATTTGGCTGAAAGCCGCAGGCAAGCCATCTATAAAAAGGGCTGCCATGGCTTGTGCCTGCTTTGTTCCGTATACATTTAGCTTGCGAGTTTAATAAAAAAGTTGTTTGGAACCCCGGACCACGCGGTTCTTTTCAGAACAAAACCAAAAATTACTACTGCTTACAGATGGACAGTATATTTTGATTGCTTAAACTTGGAGAGAAACCTACTGTATCTCAATCCCATCTTGTCCAACATTCATTAAAATTAAAAGGGTGGTGTGGTTAACTGTCTTTTGCATCTGATTTTGATCATGATTACTTTAAGGACTCAGAAGGTTTGTGGAGACAAAGAGGGTGCATTGTGGAAGTAATTTTGTTAATTGGAAGTATTTTGTTTATGATGATTATAGATAACATGAGGCACTTTTTTGACATTTAGTTTACCCTTGATCTGTAAAAGAATAGTACGCTTACATTTTTTAATATTCAAGTGGCCAACAAGTCACCCTGGCTGCCACATAAATCTACCCACTTTGCTTAACAACATCCATGACAACCATTGAACCACACATGGCAACTTCAGAGGCCTTGCTGGACATTCTGTCTACTGGAGAAGCCAATGTTCCTAATTACAGCTGTGGAAGGAAGGACAGGATTTTGGCTCTTGTTGATGGAGCTGCCGATGACATCTCTATTCAGATGTCAACATTAGCAGGCATCTTCAAAATCCCTCAGGTTTATATACATTTTTTTCTATCGGTAAATTGACTAGAGTGATGGGTGGATGAGGGATAGATCCAACCGTATATTGTATATATATGTATATATACAATATACGGTTATTGTATATAACCATATTGGAAGAGCTGCTTTTCACTGGGGCCACTGTAGACATCATGGTTAATGATTGAGATCCGTAGTGTTGGGGGGGGGGAGAATGTCAAAGTAGGTATATCCCCTTTATGAAATCTTCCTCATTGGGTCTACTTCTGCATTCCTAGGAAGGTGAAGAGATGCTCTGTGTCCAATCTAATAGTCTTCTGTACAAATGAAAGATGCAGCAGAGATGAGAGGCTCATCATTTGTACCTAATCTTTACAAAAATTATATTTTCAATGGCAAACATATCCCAGATTCATGGAAATAATCCAAGTGACCTCGTAGGGACCACTCTATCAATAAATCATTTTACTGAATATATATTACAAGCATACAAGCAACATGTCAATTCTTCTTAACACAAAAATGATGATTTTGTTTCATGGTGTTCCTCATAAAAGGCTGGAAGAACAATAGAGCTCCTGGAGAAGACTTTTTACCAGCTGAATTATTTAAAAAAAATATCCCTGATGGTGAAGGCGACTATTGGCCGGTATTAATATTAGTTTCATGTATTAAAAAGGGAATAAAGAGGACCCTCGGTTCTTCTTCAGTTGAGAGTTTAGTAAATGATAAGTGCACCCATGTAGAGTAACAGGCAAACTTTGGCCAAGTAGGTCTTCTATTGACAATAGATTTCTCTCAAACCATTTATTTACAAAACATATCAGTCATTGGAAATAGCAGTTCTCTGCCTTTGTAGATCTTAGTGCAGCATTTGACAGAGGAAAGGGACAAATATTATGGAGAAATTGATTGCCCTTAAGAAAGAATTTTGACTATGATCAACATGCACATGTTTGAGATGGAAATTTGGGCTCAACGGAGCCGTAATAAGTAGGAACAATATTCAATAAGGGATAACACAATGGTGCATACTTGAAATATTTTTATTCAATATAAATTTTACTGAGATTTTTTTTTCTTNTGATTTATTGTTCTTACTGTCAGGAAATTTCTCCTTAGTTCTAAGTTGCTTCTCTTCTTGATTAGTTTTGACTCATGGCTTCTTGTTCTGCCCTTAGGTATTTGGACTCCCTCTTCTTTGTGGAAGCCCCTGAAATATTGGAATACTGCTATCATGTCTCCCCTGGTCCTTCTTTTCATAAGACTAGACATACCCAGTTCCTGCAATCATTCTTTTTAAAACAAAACAAAACACGAATTTTATTCAATTTTTCACATTAAAAACAAAAATCTCTTTTTAGTGGACAACATATTTCCGGATCATCACCTTTGTATACAAATATGACAACAATTGTACATTCATATATGCAAACTTAATTCTATTATTACCTTTTCCATTCCAAATTTTCAGTCAGGAGATCAACAAACACATTAATTCTAGCCACTTTCATTAATCTCAAGAGAAATATCTTTTTGCTTCCTTTCAATTATATCAAATATCATTCTTTAATATTTATTTTAAAAATAAAGATAAATAATATGTGTTTGCCTAATAATAATAATAATAATAATAATAATAATAATA